>JADBHU010000048.1:0-32655 GCA_017140155.1 Fusarium devonianum | reverse complement strand
CCGCCGCGCCCCTCCGCTGCTGGGGGGTCTCCTCCTTCATCCCTGCAGCGGTGTCCTCGGTCGTATCCACCCTACGACTCTCGGCGTTGGGAGAGTGCGGGGCCGCTGGGCGTTCCGCTCTAAGCACTTGTCTCCGACCGGGGGGTGGGCATTTCCGCCATATTGAGCTGTGGGTGCGTGCAACCCTGCGTTTAGTTGGAGGTTGGAGGCGTTCCCCCACGCCCAAGAAAAAAAGGCTGTCTGTCATCAAGGGATCTCGGGCAACGATGATGGTGTCAAATTCAGTATCTCACTGACACGTGTTGAAAAGCTTGTCGAACAGTCCCGACGCCTTGGCTGTCTCTGACAATGGCCTCCATGGATATGCGCGGGGGGCTAGGTTGATCCGGCTGTTGGATCTTGACATGATGCAAGGCATCGAGGCCAGGTCAGACAGGATCACTTTGCAGCCAGTCAGTCTGTCGAGCATTCCACCTTGTAACAGATATAGCCAAGGTATATGCGCAAGGAAAAAGCAGACATGCACAATATTAATCTGACCGTCTACCTACCGTGGCCCTTTCTAGGGGAAGGAGATTCGGTGCAGTCACTGATCAATGCCTACCGAAAAGACCCGCGACGATGGGCACGACAGACATCGAATCTCCGTTGATCTCTGGTGTTTCCCAAGTCCCAGCTGCAACCCCGCAATGTTTTCAGCAGCAGAGACGGACTGTGGGCGCGCGGCTGAAGGTTCAGGCTCTCCAGCTGTTGCGACCCATACCAAGCAATCTGGAGGCTTGGCTGCGTAAACGGAAAGGGCCTGGTGTTGGCCGAGATGGTTCACCCCAGAATGCAGTCAATGCGAAAGGTTGGGGAAACCTAGGCAGTGGCGCCTTACCGTTATCAAGGCTCTTGGTCAAGAAGACAACGGTAGTGACATGTTGTCGCGAACCAAGATGGGGTGTGGTACGATTCGACTCGAAAGAGTAACAGTTGCAGGTACACTATTCGGCCAAGTTCCTTCTCGCCTTCTGTCTGTTGATGGATTTGCCAACGGTAATCAGCAAAGCTTGAGGCCCGATGAATGCCTGGTTGGCCAACTGAGTAGTCACATTTCATGGCCTGCATCCTGAGAAGTACCAGTAAGCTACGAATGACTTGTAGCCCAGATTCTCAGCTATTTCCCATAGCCCTATCGTCAATATGACAGTGAGGAATAAGAGCCGCAACTATTACAGCGGCGGCTAATCCAACCTCACCTAAAGTAAGTCCAAAGATAGAGATGTGGGCAGATACTCCTTGTCGTCTAATTTCTGAGCGTTGAGCGGCTCATCTGCCGAGCGGTACTGTCGACTCCCGCGGCATTCGACTCCCGCGGCGATTCGCCCCGCGTTTTACTTTTGCTCGCATTCGGGGAGCCTCTTGACACTCCATTCACTCTCAATTCAGTTCAGGGATCGCCTCATCCACTCCGGGGTTCCCCAGCTTCTCCCCAACTGCTTCATGTTGGCCGCCATTCCCGCGGGCAAACCTCTTCGTACCTAATGCTCAGTGTCAGACTGCCGTCCGTGAATGCCCGAGAGGATCCCTTCAGACGCCCCGTTCGTACGGGAGCGGTATTAGGATCTATCACCCGGCAGCGACGGCAATCTAAAACCCCGAAAGAGTGGAGTGGTACGTTGAGCAAGTTGAAACCTCATCTTGGGACCTGCATTGCAGATTTTCTTCTTTTCCCCCTTCGCTGACCTGTGAACGGGGACCATATGTGCCGTAATCTCCATAATGAGTGTACGCGAGTTCTCGCACACCCCACCCATTGGTCTTCTGTCTATGGTTATTGTTACCGCAACGCCGACATACCCGGAGTATCCCCCGCAGGTGGAATCACATCTCCGGCACAAAGAGGTTCGACTGGATGTTTGTCTTAGTCTCCCGTGGGACCTCCGTGGGGAGGAGCCCGCTGTGTCCGCCCCGAGACCGTATTGCGGGGAGCGGAGCGGGAGGACTGCCCAATGGCAGACGGTGAGTGACCCACCGTTGGCCTGTAGGAGCATTGCATGTGCAGAGCCTGGAGTAGGACCAGCGAGCGGCCTGTGAGAGAACGTTATGCGCGAACGGACTTGGCCTGTAGGAGAGAAGTACCAGTAAACGCTCCGTGTGTGAGAAACTGCAGTGCCGTAACTCAAGTGGGGATCAGAATCCTCCGTTTTGCTGCAGCATACGGCGCCTCTCGGTTTTTCTTCTCAACTTCGCTTGGGCATCAGCGGCTGTTTCTCCTGGCGGCGTCTCTTTCTTCCCAGGGAGGCAGGGATCATCGCCTCGTCTCCAGTTGCATGTTGACCGTCTCTGCCACGGAGTCAACACGAGTAGATTTGATGGGAGCTAGCGGACGCGCGCGAGTCGCAGATCGCGACTGGAAGATGCTTTACGACCGCAACGGCCAAAGTTTTGCGTGATCGCCGCAACCGCACGATTGTGAGACCTAAGACGCGCCCCATAATGGCTCCTGGGGACCTGGAAGGTATGCCTTGGACGCGGCTAAGGTCGACGGCGTCAGCAACCTTGTCCGAGAAAGGCATCATGACAAAGAATAGTGGGCCGTGAACAATGAGATGCTGGTGATTTTAAGCTTATTATCAGCTTGGAGAGAGATCCAGGGGCTGATCTTGGTGGAGGCCTGCTTACGTACCATGTACCTTCCATGCGGAGTCGCCTTCTAGAAGAAGTCCGAGGCGATCACGTGATAGATAAGACCATGACAAAAGCGGGAACGAAGCAGGCAAATCTTTGCGGAATCACCACCTTAAATTACCGATTTCGGCAATTTTACAGTTAGCGCATTATCATCCCACACATTCTTCGACCGGAAACGAGCCCCTGCTCACCTGCAGCGCTAACGTCGCGGTACTTTGCCTAGCTAAGGCATCCTTAAGACTCTGGGCAAAGATAAGAGTCTTTGACTAACAATGCCAGGTCTCGCCGAGTGTGGCAGTGCCTGCAAAGCATCCTTGGCAAGGACCGCAAAGAATCACAACATGCCATTCGTCCATCCCAGAGACAGCCGTTATCGTGCGTGACGCGTGAACGAGACCCCGAGGACGAACGAACCGACATGCCAGCCAATCATACGTCGAGATCTGATCGCGATTCCGAGATCTCCACGGCCAAAGTCACGAGACTAGTATGAGTACTCCAGCTGCAAGGCCAATTGACTCGGGAGCCCTGACAACGTCCAGTTACAAGCCAACAACATATTCCGAGAAGAAGCGGAGGCTCCGTGCCGTGCTGCGACTCGGGCGTCCGTCGTATCCGGCCGGGCACCCTCGGGAGCGATGAGCGAGAGAGGCTCTGCGATGAAAGGCGGCTCTTTGCCGGCCCCGTTGCGACATTGCAGCAATAGATTGGGCCCCAGCAGCTTAGTCTTGGATACTGGACTCGCACAGGTTGCTCCAGAGATTACTTGATCTACACCTAATACAAGCACCATTGCTCCTCCTTGCTCGACCTGCAGCAGAGGAGCGTAGAGCGTTCAGCGTGGTGTGACGGCGGCGACCATGACAAGAAGAACGAAGCAAGAAAACGGAGCTAGCGAGACGTAATGACGGACGAGCACCCAATGACGTGGTTGCTTTCTTGCGAAGCATCGTGTGCCCAGAAATGCCAATACCAATCCTTCGCCGCAGACAAGAAAAAAACATCAATGGTGTGTGCCAAGGCGCCAAGGTAGGGGTGGATGTCCGTCGATGTCGTCGTTTCTGCTGGGTCATTGCACATCCACATCACCAACCAACAAACCGACATTCTGCCCTTCCCGTCTAACGTCGGTTCACAACGGGGTTCCCCCAAAACGTCCCCTGGTTGCAGCAGTAGGGGGGTTCCACCATCGGTGACGGTGATGCGACCGCCGAGGGAGCCCTGGGGAAGTCTCGTGAGGCCGTCACGCAAGGTGTCAAGGCAGAACGCCAGGGAAGGTTGCTGTTGCGCACATGGGTGCGCATGGGCGTCTCTCAGTCCTCACAGGTCCTCCCATTGCCCGGCGTCAGGCTCGGGGATCCAAAAGCGTCAAGGGCTCCGGTCAGGCCCTCACCCTCGTCCGCCCAGAAATACCAAGACACAGCCAAGCCCTCCGCCGCCCACTCACAGAGACCAATTCACCCCCGAGCCCGCCACGCCGCGTCACTGGGCTGCCGACCGGTTGGATGACGTGCGGACGGGCGAGGGTGCCCGACCGTCGACGACGGTCTAGAAATCCAACACCGTCCAGAACGGCACGGGCCTCTAAGCCAATCAGCGTCCGCATTCCCCAGAGCGTGAGGCTTGGGACCCGGGGGCCTGCACCGGCGCCCCTTCGGACAGGGCCGGCTTTGTAAGGCGGAACCACCGGCTGCTCAACAACAACAACAACCAAGGTTCCGTATTATCGCCAAGACGTTCGCTCCAGTCAAAACCCCGCCTTTTCGAAAGAGAAGCAGCAGCAAGCAGAGAAGGAAAAATTGGAACTGTCTTGGCATTGTGGGGGTCGCTGGAGAAGGATGATGAAACCCACACTCCCTCGAGTGAGTGGTGGTTGACCGCGCCAAGACGATAGTGACCTAGGAACTAGAGTCAGAGAGAGAGAACCAAGAAATTGCAGTAGGGTGCCATGAGTGAGGTACGCTTCCGTCCGTCTCAACGCTGCCCCAGCTGTCTCGATGGCTTTCTATAAGACTGCCTCATCCCCACCCCATGATGCCCTTCTCTTTCTTCGGAAACTCCCATCACCAAGATTCTTTTCGACGCCAGACGAAAGGCTTCCTGATTCTCCCCCCAGGAATTCCCCAGAGATAGGCTTAAGAGTCATCTAGCGCCCAATACCCAGAAACCTTTCGAGACTCTCAAGAGTAACAACAACACCAACGAACCGAAACCACTACTCCATCGAGAAACAGCCACGCTGGCGCGCGTTACCAGCTTCGACTTCCAACATGGCTAAGAAGGACCAAGAGTCCGAGACTCCCCACGTCTCCGGACAGAGCAACGAGCCTTTGTCCAAGCCTGCTCACGCCCTCTCCTTCAACCAAGTTGTCGAGGAGCTCAAGACCGACACTCTTAGTGGTCTGACGGGGTCCGATGCTAAGGACCGCTTCGAAAAGTATGGCAACAATGATCTCGGTGATTCTGAAGGCATTTCACCACTCAAGATCATCGTTGCTCAGATTGCAAACGCCATGACCATGGTGAGTCCTGTTTTTCTCCCTCCACCCTCCATCAAGCTAGCCCCCCACGCGCCTTCAAAGTTATGGTTAAGCATATCTCGATACTTTTTGCCCCTCAATTTCTCGGCATGCGTATTTGCCTATTCTGGCATCCACTCTCGTGTTGCTAGTTGGCCCAATCCCCTCACCCCTGTTTTGTTGGTTGGAATATTGTCCAGGGTCTGAGCTGACGTCTGCCAAGGTGTTGATCCTCGCCATGATCGTTTCTTTCGCTATCAAGTCTTGGATTGAAGGTGGCGTTGTCGCTTTCATTATTGGTCTGAACGTCACCGTTGGTTTCTTCCAGGAGTACTCCGCCGAGAAGACTATGGATTCGCTCCGATCCATGTCCTCGCCCACTGCCAGTGTCGTTCGAGATGGTGACTCCAAGGTTGTACCCTCCGTCGAGGTTGTGCCCGGTGATCTTGTGGAAATCAAGACCGGTGACACGATCCCAGCTGATGTCCGGTAAGTTGACTCGATCATGTGCTGATTGCTTGGCATGGTCCACTGACATTTCCTCATTCAGATTGATCGAGGCCGTCAACTTCGAAACCGATGAGGCCATGTTGACTGGTGAGTCTCTGCCTGTTCGAAAGAATGAGGACGAGGTTTTCGACGAAAACTGTGGCCCTGGCGACCGCATCAATGTTGCCTACAGCTCTTCCACCGTCACCAAGGGCCGTGCCAAGGGTATTGTCTTCGCTACTGGTGTCTGCACTGAGATTGGTGCTATCGCCGCTGCCCTCCGAAAGAAGGACAGCAAGGTCCGTCCTGTCAAGCGCAAGCCCGATGGCTCTGCTAAGCCCCATCGATACCTCGAGGCCTACACCCTTACCTTCACTGATGCAATTGGTCGTTTCCTTGGCGTCAATGTCGGCACTCCTCTCCAGAAGAAGCTGTCCAAGCTCGCTCTGCTCCTGTTTGGTACCGCCATTATCTGTGCCATCATTGTACTTGCTGCCAATGACTTCGACTCCTCTCAGCAGGTCATTATCTACGCTGTCGCCACTGGTCTGTCCATGATTCCCGCTAGTTTGGTCGTCGTCTTGACCATTACTATGGCTGCTGGTACCAAGCGAATGGTGGAGCGAAACGTTATTGTCCGAAACTTGAAGTCCCTCGAGGCTCTCGGTGCCGTTACTGATATTTGCTCCGACAAGACCGGTACTCTCACTCAAGGCAAGATGGTTGCCCGTGGAGCCTGGACTCCCGGTAAGGGAACCTACCTCATTGAGAACACCACCGAGCCTTTCAACCCAACCATTGGTGATATTCGATGGTCTCGTAGCCAACCCCACGAGCTTCCTCTGAAGCAGGGCGGTGATGATTGTGGTGCCCTTGCTCCCATCAATGAGCTCCTTTCTCAGAGCAAGTCTGCTCTCACTACTTTCCTCGAGGTCGCTTCTCTTGCCAACCTTGCCACCGTCAACGAGAAGAACGGTGAGTGGCACGCTCGTGGTGACCCTACCGAAATTGCTATTCAGGTCATGGCCTCTCGCTTCGACTGGAACCGTCTTCGCCTTACCAGCCACGATGGTGCCAACCAATACAGCGAGATTGCTGAGCTTCCTTTTGACTCCGATGTCAAGCGCATGTCTGTTATCATGAAGGACAACCGCTCTGACCAGCTCTATGCCTTCACCAAGGGTGCCGTCGAGCGTGTGCTCGGTGCTTGTGCTACTTACTGCCCTGAGGACAGCGAGGATCAGGTTCCCATGACCGAGGAGTTCCGCGAGGAGATTCTCCGCAACATGGAGTCTTTTGCTGGTATGGGTCTTCGTGTGCTGGCCCTCGCTTCCAAGCCCTACAATGTCGACATGAAGAAGGGTGACGAGATTGACCGTACTACCGTCGAGTGTGATCTCATCTTCCGTGGTCTCGTCGGTCTCTATGACCCTCCCCGTCCCGAGTCTGCCCCCGCTGTGCGAGAATGTCACCAGGCTGGTATCTCGGTCCACATGCTTACTGGCGACCACCCCGAAACTGCCAAGGCTATTGCTATCGAGGTCGGCATTCTGCCCTCCCGGATGGACATGGTTGCCGCCGATATTGCTTCCACTATGGTTATGACTGCTACCCAATTCGATGGCCTGACCGATGATGAGGTCGATCAGCTGCCTTTCCTCCCTCTGGTTATTGCTCGATGTGCTCCTCAGACCAAGGTCCGAATGATCGAGGCTCTGCACCGTCGGGGCAAGTTCTGCGCTATGGTATGTATTCAATCCTCTCCTCGACAGAAGAGACAGTTTGCTGACTTGAACAGACTGGTGATGGTGTCAACGACTCTCCCTCCCTCCGCCGTGCTGATGTCGGTATTGCCATGGGCCAAGCCGGCTCTGATGTCGCCAAGGACGCCTCCGATATTGTTCTCAGCGATGATAACTTTGCTTCTATTGTTGCTGCTATCGAGGAGGGTCGCCGCATCTTTGATAACATCCAAAAATTTATCCTGCACGTGTTGGCCACCAACGTCGCTCAAGCTATTGTCCTGCTTGTCGGCCTTGTCTTCAAGGACCGCAGCGGTCTCTCCGTCTTCCCCATTGCCCCCGTCCAGATTATGTGGATCATTATGGCCACCTCTGGTCTGCCTGATATGGGTCTCGGTTTCGAGCGTGCCGTCGCTGGTATCCTTCGCCGACCTCCTCAGCCCCTCAAGACCGGTGTCTTCACCACAGAGTTCATCTTTGACATGATCGTCTACGGTCTCTGGATTGCCGCTCTTTGCCTGAGCACCTTTGTCCTCCGCTTGTATGCCTTTGGCGACGGTGAACTCGGCATCGACTGCAACGACAAGTACAGCGACCAGTGCGAGACTGTCTTCAAGGCCCGTGCCACCACCTTCGCCTGTCTCACTTGGTTCTCCCTCTTCCTTGCCTGGGAGATGATTGACAAGCGACGCTCTTTCTTCCGCATGCAACCTGGTTCCAAGCTCTACTTCACCCAGTGGATGCACGATGTGTGGCGCAACCAGTTCCTCTTCTGGGCCATTATGCTTGGCGCTTTGACTCTCTTCCCTATTCAGTACATCCCCGTCATTAGCGATGCTGTTTTCAAGCACAAGGGTATCACCTGGGAGTGGGCCATCGTCTTCATCGCAGCCGGTCTCTTCTTTGGTGGTATCGAGCTCTGGAAGTTTGCCAAGCGTGTCTACTACCGCCGAGTCGCCAGGCGCAACAACGGCGTCGACTGGAAGGACATGGACCTTGAGCAGCGCACCTTTGGCGAGTATCTCACCCCTGACTCGAGCGAGGCTAGTGTCCGTCACGACCTTGAGAAGGTGGAGGTGCCCCCTGCGGCGCCGGGCCAGCAGCGCAACCCCGAGAAGAAGGCGTGAATGGATCCGCGGGCGCGGAAGAGCTTCGAAGGTGCATGAGAGGTGCAAGTGCGAAACGCCGTCTCAGTAGTGAACACCTCGGGGCTAGGAACAAAACAAAGCATTCAAGGAGCCGCAAGGGAAGCACTTCGCGATTCAGCGGCGCGAAGGTGCCAAACATGAATACGAACGGAGAGACAGTGGAAGGGTTCAAAAAGGTGGACGAGGAGGAATTGCATTGAGCCATGGACGTCAAAGAAGCCATGTTCTCTACTACCAGACAACCCAAAACATGCCACACAGTCCCTCCGAGGACATCGGTTGGCCGCGATGTAGAGGAGGAGTTGAGGAGGACTCTCTAATAAAGATGATGGACATAAGTTCCAGTCTCTTGAGTACCTACCCAATCAACCGAGAAGATTCCCTTGAATAAAGTTAAATACAAAATCATACAAAAAAATAACAACTCATGTGTCTGTTAAAGTGATTGAATGTTATGAACGAGTTTTGAGTTGCTAAAATTGGAGCAAATTAAGCTCAATGGTGTATCGGTCGACATAACGGAGACAACTGGTAGCCACGAAAGTTACAAAGTGAATGAACACTTGAGGATGTCACCATTAGAAGGCACATAATTTGAAATCCGTGGCAACATAATATCGCTTTTGTCTGGATGAGACTGTCAGCACTAATCGACATTATGGATTTTTGCTGACATAAGTTGACGGCCCTGGCATATTTCATAGGCATTCCATTGAATCCATTCTCTCCAGCGACTGTTGAGCAACAGGCAACCCCATCACAAACCCTCGGCGACAGGAATCATCAACATGGCGTCCTCTTCAGACTCATCAGGAAAACCCAAGCGGGACATGAAGGTCCTGGCCCTCGGGCTGCCTCGCACCGGGACCGCCTCCATGACCGAGGCTCTCACCGTCCTGGGCTACAAGGATGTCTACCATGGCATCCAGGCAATCGACAACAAAGATGACTGGGCCATCCTGGATCGGGCAGCAGATGCTTCATACCCGCATCTGCCGACCTACAACGGCCGGCCGTTTACCCGCGAGCAATGGGACGAGCTCTGGGGCCACTGCGAGGCGACGACCGATGTGGCCTCTACCTTTGCGCCGCAGCTCATCGAGGCCTACCCAGACGCCAAAGTGATCCTGGTCGTTCGGGACTTTGAGCGCTGGCTCAAGAGCATAGACGAGGGCGTGCTGCGCGCCATCTGGAGTCCGCTGGCAGAGATCAGCATCTCGTACATCGAGCCGATACTAGGCTCTCGGGCAGGGGCGGCCTCGCGCAAGATGATCCTGGGCCTCTTCCAGGCGCGGACCCCCGACGAGGCCAGGCAGAACGCCCGCGCGACATACGACCGGCACCACCAGACGATCCGCGACATGGTGCCCGAGGGCCAGCTGCTCGAGTACCGCCTGGGCGAGGGCTGGGAGCCCATCTGCGAGTTCCTGGGCAAGCCGGTGCCGGATACCGAGTTTGCGTGGGTGAACGAGGCGGCGGAGCTGCGCAGGGTGATTGCGGCAAAGATGCGCAGGGACCTGTTTGCTGCTGTCAAGGTGGTGATGCCGTGGGTTGGAGCGGCGGCGGCTGTTGGTGTTGGATCATGGCTGACGGCGAAGAGAGTTGGCTATTTGGAGTGATGAAGAGGTGAAGTTGGATGTAGTGAGCGAGAGTTAGCCACCGCCTGTAAAGGGCGATGGCTTGACGGCTTGTGATAGTATACAGGGGCATTTGAACATTTCGGGTATATTTATAGCACTACCGCTATGGCAATACTGGATGCCCTTAGTTTAGACAACTATGACAGAGTCACGACGTCCTGAGTCTGGTAGACCGGCCGATGATATGAGTTTCTGGTAGGTAACCCGACGTTTCTTCCCATTGCACCGGTTCAAAGCAATCCCTCGGAGCCTTCCGTCCCGCGGAAGTTGATCGGAACCCTGTGCGATACTTGAAGCAGAGCTACGTAATGAGCGGAACTGCCTCGGAGACTTGTTTTAGCTGGCGCTTCGTTCTTATCTTTGAGGGCCCCCGTCGTTCTTGGCGGGATGTTCGAGAGCTTTCCCAGGACAAGTCGAGGCCCACCGATGATGTCGCATTTAACCGAGGCGCTCTACCAAGACAAGCCCGACGACAAATCATTGTCAATGTCGCGGTGAATCTCCGGTTCAAATCGGGAATTAGTAGGGAAATCCCATCATCATGGTTCCTGAAATGCGCCTCTTTATTAACGTCGGTGAAAACTACCGAGCCGTCGGAAGTGAGCAAAAGGAACTAGGGCTAGAGTAGAGGGTCCTGGGAGGAGAAATTAGGTTTGGTTTATGCTTAACAGGGGGGCTCCATTACGCCATATGGAGCCTCTGCCGATCCAGACAGAGGCACAAGCATCATTATCACTCCGCTCGACGTCATCATAGCGCTTCAGAGGATGGAGAATGACGGCATTTTGCCTTGTGAAGACTTTATCGATCGAATGATAGCGCATCAGTGACGGCCGATTCCTGGTTTCTGGCGCCGAGTTTTCGTGGCCTCGGAGGCTGAGTTACAGAGTTTTGCTGATGGACCGAGGGGAGGCCGGCTACCAGGGAAGAACGATGGTGGAAGTGGCCAAGCCGTCCACGGCTTGGAAAGGGACGAGAAGCTTATAAGTACAGGTCCTGGACATTGGTGAAACGACGGAGCTCTTCAATCAAACCGACTTTAACATCTCAATCTAACTCTTAACGAAACCCGCACCAAGTTTCATATATCTTTGATCTATCTTCATACTCGCAAACACATTCATCCACCATGTCCTCGGATCTCGTAAACAAGCTCAAGGAGACGCTGCAGCCAACAGGCGAGGGCTCCCACGGTGTTCCTCAGGAGAACAACCAACAACCGCAACAAAGCCAGAGAGAGCCCGAGTTCAACAGCCGCAACGAGTCGGCTTTCAACACGTCCGTCTTCTCCCACAACGACAACAGCCTCGGGTCGACGGGCGACCGGCAAACACAGCGATCTGAGGGCGTTCGTGTTGGAGACCAGATCGACTCGCTCGTCGAGAACGTCCCGGGCGTCCCCTCGTCACAGTCGCAGGCTGGGTAAGCCTACAGTTTCCCTCCGCAGCCAGTCGTCGTCCAGGTTGTTCTCTGTTGTTTATTAGACATCCGCAACTAACACAAGACATTTGATAGTGAAAACACTCGCCGCGAGGAAGCGTCTCGGGTCCCTCATGATCCATCCAGTGCCGCGCATGTACCCCCCTCTGCACTCAGGGAACAAGTCGGCCAGCCAAGCATCGAGCACGACTACCCCGAGGACAGCACTACAGCGCGGCACTCGTCCACCAGCCACCAGGAGGCTCACATCCTGGGGTGATTGTACTCCATAGGCAGTTCTTTTAGGCCTATGCTGGCTCCACGGATCCTAGGGCAGCGTGTATCGCGATGATGTCGTTAATAAATGGCATGGGCCGGCCCAATTGCTCGAGGCAGTTGTAATGATATGTACCCAAGACGGAAAGGGCTCAGGCAAAATTGTATAGAATCTTGAATCGGTGCTGACTTCCACTGCAATGCTTCAATACCTCAATGATGAAAACAGCCCCAATGTCAGCGGCCGCTTGGAGAGGAGCAATGAATTATGCAGGTACCCAATACAAGCGTACTCAAGATACTTGTCTAAAACCGGATCAATTGAACGATCGTGTCGATATTGTACAACTCTAACGGGAGTGGGTAACGGGTTCCTAGTGTCATGCTGTTTCACGCACGGTCACGTATGCAGGAGATCTTGTTGAAAATATGAGTAAGAACTGGGCTTTTGGGGGTGATTGGAAAGTGAAGGATATTCGCAGACTTAGGTAGGTACAGAGGATAAGGGGGGATAGGATGGCCGGTGATTCTATTTTATTTTAATAAGTAGTACCTTGTGTCACACAACCTCGTCAGGTCTCCATGACTCCCCACCATATGGGATGCTAAAACTAGTGTTGGTTTGCGATTTTTAGGATATCGTACTGAGACGGATCGTTCAGTTGAGAGGCTTACTGTCGCGCTGATGTATGATGCACTGGAACGGCAGGAAAGCATCGAGAATGGAGGACAGTACGTGCCAAGTATCTCACCATCAATCTGCAGCATTGGGATCACCACCATCGTATTCCCGATTCCCTTCATGGAAAGTCAAGCTCAACAAGACATTTGCATCTTTGGAACCCGTGGCGGGTGGTCGGCTCTGGCTTGTCTGTTGGTGACTTCCTTGGCGTTATTACAGGCTATATTAGTCGAGGCTCATGGACGGATGAGTCGCGAGGCCAAGCTGGACGGAATCCGATGATCGACCGCCGCGGATAGCAAGCCGAGGCCGTTGGAAATCGCGTGGCATGCGCCGCACGGAAGCAAGCCGAACAAACACAAGGCAGCTCTTTGATGTCCACCGGCTATACTATGATCTGAGTTATGGCTGTGTCTTGGTACGGCCTTTGGATTGAACCAAGCAACATCCACCACAGGCAGCATATCATCAGCAGCTATAAGACGCAGGAGGCCATACTTCTCGGGTATTGTTGGGTTATTAAGTCGTCCTTGAAATGAGCAGACCTCCGGCGAGGTCTTGCGCCTGGCCTAATTCAATAGTACCACCGACACCTGTGGTTCTTGCAGTATTCCCACGCCAGAGTCCATGTAAAGGCGGTCCTAGAGTTGTTGGACCTACCTGGCTGGAGTTTGATGGCGGTTGAAGCTGGGATTTAGATGGAAGGGCGACATTGATAGCCAGAAATGAATTTGAGTTTCCATCCACCGGCAGCTAGCGATTTTTCTCACGCTTGATGGTGCAAACGTCGTTCCACGCCGTCCTTATAACGTGATGCTTGCTGTACAAGAATTTCGCGGATTAGGGTAGTATGGAACTTTTCCGCCGGCGTGATCGACAATGAAAGGCGGCCTACTGCCTAGACCAATCGCATTGTGCAGAGCTCTGATATCGTTGTTAGCTTTGTTTGCCATAGGTCTCCCTGCGATGCTTGCGCCCTCTTTCTGACTGAGGAAGACTGAGATGACCGGTAGGTCGTCCTGACCCGGGAGGTGCGCCTTGTCGGGATTGTAGGTATCGTGAAAGATGTCGAAAACAATGAATGTTCGCAGATCCCATCTCTCCTTCGCCAGAAACCTGATTGCCGAGGTGTCATGCTGCACATCCGGTGAGATCAGCTGCTTGTCGAGCATAAGTTCAAGTGCGACTGTAATCAGCTCCTCCGTGGAAGTCCACGCCTGAAGCCAATGAGGGCTTCTCCGCGAGACGATTATAAGGACCCGCTTAGCGGCCCTCCCGCTCCCACTCGCGATCTTATCCATCGTCATGTCAGCGAGGCTTGGAGTGACAGGAGATTAGCATCCAGCTGTTCCAATGCGTCTGTATGCGTTTCTACTCGACTGCTGTTTGCTTTGTCGTAATCCTTCAGGGTTGTGTCCTTCCTTGTTGATATCCGGAGCAAGTTTGGGCGCAACTGGGGTCCACAAGAAGATTGCCGACTGTAAAGCCTATGGTGACGGACGAGTGCGACACCGCGGTTTGCTGCATGACCCTGCAAGAATTGCCACCTTCGCGCCGGTTCTCTTCTTATACCGCAGACGAAGCTGCTCAAAGCTACACTGAGGAAAACGCTGCTGTTGGAAAGCACTTGTTATGTATCGTTGTCGCTCGCTCGGGTTTGATCTTGGAAGACATATCGGTCACTTCAGCAGAGTGAAGCGGGTGTCGTCATTGGAGTGCTGGCTTTGGCACGTGCCCAGCTGGCGGGGTGAGCTATCAGGGCATCTGATATGTTCATTTGGCGCAGTTTAGGTACGGGGTCTTAATACGTAGGTACCTTACCCAAGCCCAGGTTATTTGCCTTTAGACTCCGGCTGCGCTTTTCCCGGTCTGTCTGGCTTCCCCCTCCTCACCGACGGCTCAACAGCCGGCGTGTTTCTCGGATCCACAGAAACCCGCCATTCTGTCTACTACCATTGGGGCGGGTAAAACGGTTAAATGCAGTCAATCACTCCTCCAGCAGAGTTTATCAAAAGGAAGAGGAGCAAGAAGAAGAAAAGACAGAAGCGCTCCCATCATGACAGGGCATCTGCCAAATGATGGGGCTTCGCCGACCTCCGTAGTGCGGCACTTGTACGGTTGTGGTGGCCACCGGCTCATGCGTGGAGCAGCTGCCAGCTGCTCGGTCGAGGCTTGCAGCTGTCATTCATTGGCGAGGGTATTGTTTGTTGTCGTCTATTGGCCTCTAATTATCGCGGGGTTCCACGCATCGTGACGTGGGGGGTGTATCATGATGGCGGCGGCGGCGGCGGTGTCAGCCAACTACAACACGTATTCTATCAACAATTAAGAGAGTGGGAGGAGTGAGGAGTGGGAAATGAAGCTACGGGAAGCGGGCATTGGGTAAACGTCTTGATGCTTGATGCTTGCAGACGCCGCCCGTCAGTCCATATCTCGTCCGTCTATTTGAGCTGCACGTCTCGCCCTCATCAGCAGGTTTTCTTTCCCGGTCCGATGAAAAGTTGCTTCTTGAAGAAAACCAGCTTCAGCCGCCTTGGACATATTTCCCGACGATAATCCTGAGCTCTTTGCTGCATCTCCACATCTCGCCCCCCTCGATCCATCGTTATAAGAGGAGACGGACATCCCACCCCCCGAACGTGACGCCCTCTGTCGAACCATCTCCCACGCCTCGGAACGATCAAGCTCTTGGTCAATCTTTGTTCTTTGACCTTTCAACTACATCACAGTTTCACAGGAAATTCACAATGGCCAGCGTACGTTCTCAGACAGCTCTACGCGCATAATCAATCGCGACACACATACCCCACCCCCTCATGACGTTGATGCGGGTAACACAGCTAACCTTTGGGCGCCCTCTTCGCAGAACCTCTCCTTCATCCTCAACAAGCCCGGCGACGTCTCCTTCGAGGAGCGTCCCAAGCCCACCCTCAAGGACCCCTACGATGTGCTCGTCGCCATCAACTACACGGGCATCTGCGGCTCCGACGTGCACTACTGGGTGCACGGCTCCATCGGCAAGTTCGTCGTCGAGGACCCGATGGTGCTCGGCCACGAGTCGGCCGGCACCGTCGTCGAGGTCGGCGCCAAGGTCAAGACGCTCAAGGTCGGCGACCGCGTCGCGCTCGAGCCCGGCTACCCGTGCCGCCGGTGCCCCAACTGCCTCGCCGGCCGGTACAACCTCTGCCCGGACATGGTCTTCGCCGCGACGCCGCCCTACCACGGCACCCTGACCGGCTACTGGGTCGCCCCCGCCGACTTCTGCTTCAAGCTGCCCGACAACGTCTCTCAGCAGGAGGGCGCGCTGATTGAGCCGCTCGCCGTCGCCGTCCACATCGTCAAGCAGGCCAAGGTCAAGCCCGGCGAGTCCGTCGTCGTCATGGGCGCCGGCCCCGTCGGACTCCTCTGCGCCGCCGTCGCGCGTGCCTACGGCGCCTCCAAGGTCGTCAGCGTCGACATTGTCCAGAGCAAGCTCGACTTTGCCAAGGACTTTGCGTCCACCCACGTCTACGCCTCGCAGCGCATCTCCCCCGAGGAGAACGCCAGCAACATCCTCGAGGTCGCCGGCATCCCCAACGGCGCCGACGTCGTCATCGATGCCAGCGGCGCCGAGCCCTCGATCCAGGCCAGCATCCACGTCCTCAAGGTCGGCGGCAACTACGTGCAGGGCGGCATGGGCAAGTCCGACATTACCTTCCCCATCATGGCCATGTGCATCAAGGAGGCCAACGTCAGCGGTTCGTTCCGCTACGGCCCGGGCGACTACCACCTCGCCGTCGAGCTGGTGGCCGACGGCAAGGTCGACGTCAAGAAGCTCATCACGGGCGTCGTCGACTTCAAGCAGGCCGAGGAGGCCTTCCAGAAGGTCAAGGAGGGCTCGGCGATCAAGGTCCTGATCAAGGGCCCCAACGAGAAGTAGAGAGTGAGTGTGCTACCCGAAGACATTCGGACTGGGTGGATGGGCGATACCAAGAGCAAGCGAAATTTGAAGCAGAACAATTGGCGCACGATGATTTGGACAGCAAAGGCATAGACACGGCGTAACGAAAGAGAAGAAAAAAGATACATGCAATGGAATATCCGTTGATCATGAATCATATGGAGGCGTAACGTAGTGGGAAAAGAACCGTCGAGAGAAGCTCAGGGGAAAAAGAGGCTTGACGACGGCGGCAGGGCGGGCTGGGAATAGTCGAAAGCCGAGGCGTCAAGATTACGATGATGAATGACACGAGAGAGAGAGAGACTCAGCGGCCCTCAAGCCTCGATGTAAGCGGCTACAGTTAAGCGTTCTGCAACGCCGTGATCGTTTCCGGCGAGACAAAGGCAGTCCAATAGACGATAGTCTGTTTCACCAAGAGCCTTTCGCTTCCAGTTGTGCTTCCTCGTGTATTGAAGATGGCGTAATATTAAGACAAAGCCGAGTCAACTTGCAAGGGACCAGGGGAGCCTGGCAGCTTGACAAGCTCTGACGCTGCCTCTCCGAGGCGTATTTGACTGATGATCGCCATCAAAAGGAGGCAAGCTCCTATCACTTCTGGCTTCGATCCTTACTCTATTCGAGCCACGCTCACCACTCTCTTGATAGCGGCCGTTCCGCACTCTGCCCCTGCATATTCCGCCCAGGCACACCTCAACGGCCCGCGAGGGATCCACAAGGGGCTTTTGGTCCAATACAACCTTTGTCGACATCGTTTTATTCTAACGATTCAGCCCAGCAGCTGTCACGTTCCTTAGGCCGCGCCCCCTTCAGTAAATGCTAAACGACGGATCCCGCTGTGACGGGCTTACAAATTGCGAACAAGCGGGAGACCAACTCCGTCCTTGGATGGATGGAAGATGCTTGTTTGGACTGTACCGCAGATAATTCTTTTCATGTGGCCCTAGATGAGAACGTGCATGGGGAAATGAGCCTGGCTGGCATATATTTCTTCACCCCGGGTTGGATCGCCCCTCCAGCATAAATCCTTCCAAATGCGCATTCATTTATTAATTGCTTGTTTGTTCTGGACGAATCATTTTTGCGCATCTCGCGTCATGCTCCCCCCAGCATTCCCTGCTCCTCTGCAGCCTTCCCTTTCCCCTCCTTGTGATCCATTCGTCTAGCCTCAGCTGGTTCGTTTATTGATGTAAGAGTCAAACTTGCAGAATCTCGTCCGCGGAGACAGGCAGAGGAATACGAGACGAGAAGGAAGAAGGAGAAGGAGAAGAGAGAGCGCCTTCTGCCATGATTTACCGTCTACAATAGCACTGCAACGTTTGAGTGAAACTCTATCTGTGTCCTTATTTTAGGATCAGAGTGACGAACTACGGCTCAAAGTGGCTTGCAGTGCGATGCCGAGAGGGGCCAACTTATCAGGCCCCCTAGATGCACCGTGTCAGACGTCTCCGCCTCCATCGCCCACAACGGCACGGCACTTGCTCTTGTCTCGCAGCCTTCGCGATGTCGATTTGCCGGGGGTGACAGAAGAGCAAGGAAAACAGGGAGAAGGGCAGGCAGGGGTGGCCTTGACGTGTCTCCATTTTCCGACCTGGGGTCGCAGCGTTGAGTCTTGGCTCTCAGCTTGACTGACTTACACGCTTTCCACGGGAAACGATCATGAACCCTTCATACAAGTCGGAAACAAGGTGCAAAACTGAAGACGCCATGAGCACCTCGCAAGCTGCATGTTCTCATTTCCTCCGCCGTGCGCTCCTAGACTTTCCGTCCCCCTTTTGGAAGAAGAGGATGCAATCCAAGTTTGAACCTCCTTGCGTTGACGCCTCGTCTAATAGATCTAGGCTGCTCCACTCCGCGAGAGCGCCTAACGGAGCCCGTGAGGCTTCGCCAATGGCCAGCTCGGTGCGGCTGAAGGGCGCTAACGCAGCTGTCCGTCCAGGGCCTTGACGCCTCTGAAAATCTGCCTTGGGCTTGCGGGCTTGTTCTTGTGCTTGTTTGCCGGCCGCTGCGTGCGCGCGCGCTGGGCGCGAGATGCAAAGGGGAGATTGTGTTGTCGGGGGCGGGAACGTATAAGGCGTCTCGATTGCCCCGGCCTGGTTCCTCTACGCGCTGATACTTTTGGATCTTGGCTATATCTGGTTGTCTTCGCTCTTTTGCTCTGGCGCGGATATCCTCTGTTGCGCTCTCCGAAATCTCCCTGAAGCTCATTTGCTTGTGCGACTTACACGGCTTCACAACAGCATCTGTCAACGCTGCTCTCACATAACCGCTTCCTCACAACAATCTACAGCTCGATCCCTCAGCAGTCAGTAAGATGGAGCAACCTCGCGAAAAAGCTGGAGGTGATCATGTCCTCCAAACCCCCCTCTGGGTCGTGATCATCCGTGGTCTCCAGGCCCTCCTCGCCCTCGTCATCCTCGCCCTTTGCGCCCGTCTCATGCACGACGCCTACCTCGACGAGGAAGGCCTCTCGCTAGCTATTGTAAGTACCGCCGCGGCCTACATCTCACAAAATCATCAACTGACCGTCTCTGCGCGCAGTCCATCCTCACCTGGCTCGCTGTCGGCTACATCGTCTTGACCGAGAAGATCCCCTCTCTGCGCAGCGCCTACCACATCGTCGGCGTTCTTGTCTTTGACGGCCTCTTGATCATCCTCTGGCTCGCTGCCTGGGCGGCCACTGCTGCTCGTCGCGCCTCATATGTCGTCCCCGTCAACGTCAGCGACTGCTCCGATGACGGCAGTCTGCTGGACAGCAAGACCTGCTCCATCTTTAGGCGGGATGGTATGCTCCTCAAGCGCAACAATGTCATTCTCTTCAAGACTGGCCTTTCCATGCTCGCGGCTGTCGCGGGCGTTGGTGCTCTTGTCTGGTAAGTCGCTACCCATCAGCGCTTGATGCGCAGCCTTTTGCTAACTTTGCGCTTCCAGGCTTCTTTTCATTGTCACCTTTGTCTGGACTCTGCTCATGTTCCTTCGCGGCCGCAAGGAGGGTCGCTTCGCGGTTGGCACCTCGGGCACCGCTACCCCCAGCAACAACTACCAGATGGAGACCAAGATCGCCGAGGCTCAACCCATGGCCAACACCCAAGCCTACCATGGCCAGGCTCAACCCCAGCAGTTCCAGGACAACACTCAACAGTACCAAAACCAGCAGCCGGCGGGCCAGTTCATTCCTCAGCAGCAGCAACAATACCCTCCTCCTCAAGGCACACCAGCTCCCTACCAGCCAGCTCAAAGCCCCTACCAGCAGCCCCAGAGCCCCTACGATCAACAAGGCGCCTATCCTCCTCCCCAGGCTGCCCCTTACTCTCCCCAAGGCCAGCAGAACTATGCGCAGTATCCTCCTCAGCAGCAGCAGCAGCAGCAGCCTGCCCAGTATCAAGCTCAGCCTCAGGGAAGCGAGCTCGACGGCCAGAGCCAGTTCACCACACCTCCTCCTGCTGCTACATCACCTCCTCCCCAGCAGTTCCAGCAGCAGCAGCCGTACCCCCCGCAAGCTTACCCTCAACAGAGCTAAGAGACTGAAGGTTGGAAAGGGAGTTTATATGTAATGAAGCAAGATGAGATTGCGGCGTGCGGAGTTCGTCTTAAGTGTGTATTTGATATCCAATGACTCAAGGTCGTTAGCACAGAATGCTTTAATCCCGAGTATCTTTGATCTGTATGTTTTGCTCAATTCCTATGCAGCCTATGCATTCTTGTAATCCTCACTGGAGGGGTGATTTCAGGACTGTGATTAATTGAAATCATGGTAAGCGTTCGCGGCCATCCAGTCCAAAAATGTGAATGAGTAAAACCCCAGGAAATATCCCATTAAAGGAAACACAGCCATTTTGAGTCGGGAAATGATTCGCTGTTGAGGGGCATGCAACAGTGTTGCAGTGACTGAGCGGCCTGCGTCTTTGCCGCTAGGGGTAAGTCAAATCAATGAACTTTGTGAACCTTTAACTTGTTGTATGCCAGTGAAATGAGATAGAAGTGATTCCCTCGAGTTGTTAACTTTGAAGTTGTCTCAAAAACCTTTCAGCTTCCGTCGGTCACCGGTCCATGGCGCAATCCATCTTCCGATCGTTCCAAATGTGGAAGGCGGTCGGGCGATTCTGCCATCCATGGCCTCACCTGGCTCGGGCCCGCAAGCTCCTCGTCCGATATAGCTTCAGCGCAATTCTTCCGCAGTAACAACGATCGCCTACGATTTCGGCACCGATCCGCACGCTCTAGTAAGCTCGAGCGCGAGGCTTCACTACAATCCTCCGCAAGCCCGAGCTCCGCGAGCTCGTCTCATGGCCGCAATGGCCGCCCAGAACCCGTCGCTGCCGCAGGAGAAGCTTGGAGTGCCTTCAAGAAACCCGTTACCCTTGTCCGCGTCGCAAGAGGCCCAGGTCCGGGATATCTTCTACCAAAGAGTGCGGAAGGAATGTGCAGAGGAGATTAAGGGTGAGTTTGTCTGGGCGACTCTTTGTTGCGATGCCCGAACCAAGGAGCGTATGGATATCAGGCCATGGCCCCGATGTCAACCATCCTGCGAACCAAAAAGCCCACGCTGATCATGTAATCACTCTAGCCTTTGCCGCCTGCGCCCTCGGTCGAACATTCACCGTATCCTTCGTATGCCGCCCTGAGCACCGAGTCATGAACAGCTGCATGAAGCTGCACGCGACACAAGAGGAGCACGACATTGCACGGGAGGAGTGGTTCGCCCTACGGATAGAGCGCCAGCGCGAGCGGGAACGCAAGAACAAGATGGCCGCTGCGCAGGAGGAATTCATGCGCGAGTGGTGGGGGTTACCGGAGCACGTCCGACTATCCCGGCAGAAGGAGATGGAGGAGCGAGGGGAGAGGGTACATGGACTCACGGCCAGGGATCTACCGCGAACAGAGGGAAACAAGACTCGATGATAGAGATACACGATCGACAAAAAAGAGGAGCAGGAGGAGGAGGATGTGTTGCATCTGCGGCGTTTTGGGAGGATATTGATAAGCTACGCCGCTCTGGGACGAAAGGGGGGCGATTGTACAGTTGACGTTGTTGCTTTCTGGCGATGCTATGTAAGAGTACAAAGACATATATAAGAGATGAGCTTATTCGGTTTTGTTACGGCCAACCTGTTTCAAGTTTTCTTCCCAGTTGTTGTCGGTGTATTGTCCTTCCTAGGATACACGGTGGCAGCTGGTGCGATTGAATGTAGTTTCCAGCATTGCCAGACATCTTGCTCAGAGACCCTTTCTCGAAGCCTTGCAGGTATCAGCTTCATGATAAGACGTTGAGCCAAGGGATACGGCCAATTGAAGGAGTAGTCTCAAGCGAACTTAGCTCGATGATAGCCATACATTAGCTCCAAATGAGACTGCTACCGCATGTGTTTGAACCTGTAGATGATGCCCTGGTAAGAAGCTAATGCAACGAGACCTTTAACCGTCACCGCCAGATTTCAAAGCACCCTCCTGCTAACGCCGATTTCGTTCCGGCGCCAACCGGCCATGTCTGGGCGTCCGAGGCCACGGCAACACCCGGGAGGCATGCTTACAGAATGACTGTCACTGACTTATCTGTAGCTACCGGAGAACAAGATTGATGGGATCTTTCACGAGTAACCTATGTTGCAACGTTCAAGTACGCCGAGTTCGAAGGCACTCTTTGCAGTCCGACAGAATATCATGGTATGTTGATGTCTTCACAGTCAATGAGCCTCGATTCTCTGCTTGGTGCTTTGATGCACCGCATACTAACGGTGATAGAGCATGATCTGTTCCTGGTGGACTAGAAGAAAAGCCATTTCAATTGAATCGAGAGGCACTGTAACCATAGCACCAATAGACGTCGTGTTCCGCGCTCCCCTCCAGTCTTCCCATCCCATTTTCTTACTACCCGCGTCTTAAAAGCACCCAAAGAGGTCATCTCACCTTCACAGTCACATCAATCACATCGCCAACCACCCGCCCAAACCCCAGCTAGGTTCCCATCTTCAACGGGAAGCCCTCCCTCTTTCAACCCTCCCAGCAAATAGCGCCCCTAATCCCCCAGCGCGTCTTGCTCGCACCCCGCTGCGTCGGAAGCGTCTCGGGCGCTTAAAGCCCAAAACTGCAGTGTGATACGACCGCCGATTGGCCACCCTCCAGCTGTGCGCTGCACGACAACCCCTGCGGATGGCTATTTTTGGGGGGTCTCGTTGGAGGTTGGTCCTCGAGAGGTTTGCAGCACACTAGCGGGATGCGAGCGCTTAAACGCTCGTGAGACTGGACGATGAGAGACAAGAGCTGGCGCGAGAGATTGGCGATGGAGAGAATATAATATCAAACGGTGGGTCTGTTTTGTTGTCTTCAGCCTGCTACCGCTTTCTCTCGTGCTTTGCATCTGTTGGTTCTGTTCGCAGCATTCCGTGCATCTGATAGCATCACGACGAGACTCATCTTCGCGGTGAGCACGATGCGGTAGCAGAGTCCAATTCACCCAGTCACCATACATCTTTGTTTCTCTCAGCTTGCTCTTGTTTTTGATACCCCCATCGATTTAACAAGAAACGTCCTGCTTTTGAAATACCCCACTGCCTGATAATACCGTCTTTCTTCCTGAGAAGAAGCCCTCAAAACTTTAACCAATCTGTTTGATACAGAACTTAGTAGCCATGTCGACTCCAACGCCTGGAGGGTTCTCTCTGTTCCCAAGCCCCAACTCGTCCAAGCCGCCGCCGGCTTCCAGGAACCAGACACCTCGACCCCGCCGTTCTGAGTCTCGAGAGCGCAGAGCGCCGACGCCTCAGGACCGGAGGGCTGCTACACCACAAGCCATGTCTCCAGAGATATCGCAAGAGCCTCAACATACTTCGCCTCCGCAAAAGCGATGGCAGACGCCTCAGAGCCGGTCACATACTCCAATCGAAATGGAGCCGATCTACCGACGAGATGAACGTCCACCTCTGGAGATCGTGCCTATCCAGAAGCCCCGGCCAACCGTTGTCATCCCAAGTCGCTCCGAGACTGCATTTTCCCAAGCGAATACCCTCGTTCGTGCCGATAGCAGCCGCTCAAGATCCTCAATAGCCAAGCCGCCCTTGGGAGGCGAGACCTCCGCCCAACCATTGCGATCTATCTTCCCCACTTACAACCCAGAAGTGCCGCTCAACCAGCAAAACTATGCTCCAACTGAGCCGAACCCTACTCATATGCCTCGAGCTGTCATCAGCAGACAGACGTATCACGAAGCTCAGACTACCCGGAACCCGGCCGTCCGAAGCCCCGTCGTAAGCCCCATGAGCATCCAGTCCATCAAGTCATCGGGGCCCAAAAGAGCCCCCCAGGAAGCCCCCCTCGTGCCCACAGCATCTACTACCGAGCAGCTCAAGAGCCTATGGAAAGTCTCCAATGGCTGGCAAGCTTCGGCCTCGGAGGGGAGAGTCTACTGCTTGAAGCTGAGCCAGGAGAAAGATGCGCCCGTCTACAGTCTCTCGTCTGGCACACAGCCCTTCTACAATCTCCGTCTGGACCCGACATCCGCTTCAGCGTATGTAACACTCACAAGGCTCGACCCCAACAAGCCGTACAAAGCTCCCAAGTCCGATGCCAGCTCTTCGACAAGCAGCGTTATCAGCGGCGCCGTTAGTCACAGCAGCACAGGGAGCGGCAAGATCACCGACACCAAGCACTGGCAAGAAGCTCTTGTCACGACGCTTGAGGAAGAATCGCGCAAGCATCCTCCCAACGATGGACTTGTCGCGCTACTCATGCCCTCTCCCGCGACGAAGATGGCTATCGAAAAAGCTCACGACCAATCTGCCGTCATGCTGGCGGAGCGAGAGTGCGCGCGCCTGGTCTGGGACGAAGATAGCTCCAACCAATTCCTAGTACATCCCGCCCTTGCAGCTCCGTTCTGCGTAACCATCGAGCGCTCACCTGCCTGGTCGCGCGTCGAGTACACCCTGGAGCATCACGAGTCACCGCAGCACCTCGCAAAGCTCACGCGCGACGGCACCGGCGGGGGCTGGCTGGAGATCGACACGGGCATCGCGTCCAAGATCGAGGCCTACTACATCATCGACGTGGCCGTCACGGCTCTGCTGCTCGTGGCCCAGGCGGACGAGAAGAACACGCCCGCCGTCGAAGCGTTTGAGCCTCCGCCGCCGGTTCTCTCCATGGCGAAGCAGGAGAATCGGTGGAGCAAGACGAGCAAGCGTGACGACAAGAAGAAACGCAAGATGGAGTCGTTTGAGATTGATGTCGAGAGCCAGGATGAGAGCCTGGGCAAGCAAAAGTCTAAGGATTCTGAAGACAAGCTGCCGTTTTTGATCCGGGCGATTTTCAAGGTCGCAAAGGGCTTGTTCACCTGCCTGATCTGGATATTGACCATCGGCTTCAAATGCGCGAAAGGTGTTTTCATGGTGGCGTACAAGTGCGTGGGGTCCAAGTATTAAAGGACTCGGAATCATCGGACATAATAGAAAACGACATCTGGTCTCAGGAAAGGTAGCGAGCATCCCCTCATTTTTTCCCGCATCATGTAGACCATAAACCCACGGCGTTAAGGGGTATCGATTAGCTATCCACTGTAGTGCGAGCCGTAACGAACAAAGACGAAGAATGACATGGAAATGACAAAGATACTTTTTGGGTTTGAATTGTGCTCCCTCTCCCGTTCAGCGCTTCCTTGTCCGCACCATGATCTTCTTTCCTTTGCGGGTGGTTCCTCCTGACGTCGCCGTCTTGGCCATCTTTGCGCGCTGGATCTCGAGCTCGTTCTCGGCGTTTGTGAGGACCTTGAGCTTCTTCTGCGAGTTCTCGAGCTGGCGGCGGAGGCGACGTAGAGACTTTGCGCGCTCCGTCTTTTCGTCCTCCTGCTTCTTGTCGTCGTCAAAGCCCTCAAAGGTCGTGTCGGCCACATCCTTGTCGTCTTCGTCCATCTGGTCCTGTATTACCTCCTCGCGTTGCTCTTCGTTGTCCATAAACACAATCTTTCGGGGCGCTTTCGGTTTTGAGGGGGCGGAAAAGTCGAACTCGTCGTCACTGTCGTCGTCGTCATCCTCGTCCTCCTCTACCTCATCGAGCTTGTCGAATCCTCGTGTGAGAACCACCTGCTCTTCTAGCCTGGCCACCTCCTTCGCAAGGACCTGTCGCACTGTTCGAATGTAGCCGATATCTTGGGTCTTGAGTATCCGCACGGTGTCGACGTCCATTGCGCGGTTCCCTCGGTCGCCCTCGACGGTTCCGCTCCAACGCTTGCCGTCCTGAATGCGGGATCCAGGTCCCTTGCGGGACAGCATGCCAAAGTAGAATTCATCCTCGTTTCGCTCGGCCGCTTTGTCTCGGAGGTTCTTGAGCTGCGCCTTCTTCTTGTTGAAGTCCTTGGCTCGGAGCGAGTAATCCTGGCGGCGGTCAGTAAGCGGCAAGCAATGGCGGGGTGAAGATTCGCGCAAACCTTGTGTTTCTCGAGAAGACCCAGGCGACGGCGCTCCAACGGTTGCGCTCGCTCGCGGTGAGGCCGCCGAGCGACGGCATTTCGCATAGAAGACATGTTGGCTGATTGGAAGTGTACGAGAGAGGAATCGTCAAAGAAGGCTTTTAGAGTGAAGGTACACTGCCCGAGAGGTCGGTTGATCTTCGAGCCAAGGCGAAACGGCAGAATTTTTGAGATTTTTGGCGGTGAGGCAAAGCCTAGTGTGGCTTGACAGAGGGGCCAATGTCAGCCACACTTGATGTGAGTTTAAGGTGTCCGAGCATCAGATTCAAGGCCATTTCCCAAGTGGGTAAAGGTCTCATCCTGGCTTCGCGCCGTCTTTCAACTCTCGAGTCTTGACACTCGTCGCAATTGTCATGCATTACTCGTTGTGGTTCGATACGAGCTTTTATGGAACACCCAACAGCCATTGGCCTAGTGGCTGAGGCAGGGAGACTGATCTGCAGAGGACAAGCGACAAGCTCGAGATTCGGGCTTGAGCACCTCTCAACGGGCGCTGCGTTTCAAGGCGTTGCTAAATCCCAGCGCTCGGCGCCCCCTGACGATCCGCTGAGCCTCTGCTTTGTGGTTAGCTATGCGCCGGGCATATCCACACAAAGCCGTCACAATAACTGCGGATCTCGCGTCTATTTACGGGGTTGACTTGCGCGTTCAAGGGTTAATATGTGGGGAGCCAGAGCCGCCCAGAGATCAGGAGGATTGAGTTCGTCAGTGGCCGTGTTTTGAATCAAGGCCCCTGGCCGTTGCATCCGCCTGACGTAGTATAAGGTCTGACCTGGCCCCCGTATCGCGCTCTCGCGCAAGTTTAGACTTTTTCAGTTTTGAAACATGATTTGGTGGTTTCTGGGGTCCCAGTAATTGCTTCACGTCAAGCAATCACTCATTCCTTTGTTACCGCTTTGTTTTGTGCACTCTTGACACAAGCTCTGTACTGGGAGCCTTCTGCCGGAAGCCATGGGTGTCGGCCTACCTTTCACGGCCTCGAGGGCCATTATCTCGCTGCTCATTGCGGCAGTCATTTTCTTTAGCCTATTTAATTCACACTCCACCCGCATCCGATACGTTCCCAGCAAATACCGCTGGGACAAGCACAAGCTTCAGTTTCCTTTACGTCTCGCTGCCTTACCCCCGCGAGGGTCGCCTGTTGGCCTGCCCCGCATTCAGCACGACTTCTCTGCGTCTGACCTCAGAAAACGAAATGTCGCGATAGCAGAGCAGAGACGGAGCGAAATTAGGCAAGCTTTTCGCAAGACCTGGAAGGCGTATGAGAAATATGCCTGGGGTAGAGACGAGCTGGCGCCTCTCAGCTTGGAAGGGCGAGACACCTTTAGCGGGTGGGCTGCGACCATTGTCGACAACCTCGATACTCTATGGATCATGGGATTGACGGATGAGTTTCGCCATGCCGCCGCCTTTGCAGCTCGCCTCGATTGGGACGAGCCCACAAGCAGTGGATTCAACGTCTTTGAGACCAACATTAGACACCTCGGAGGTCTGCTAGCAGCATACGAGCTCAGTGGAGAAACTGCCCTGCTGCGCAAGGCGATGGAGCTGGGCGACCTTTTACACGCAGCCTTTGACAACCCCGAGCACATGCCACCGCATACGATTCAGTTCCAGTTGCTCAAACAAGGCAAAGGCCACCCGGAACCTCGACAGAGCACTGCCAGTCTTGGTAGCATGACGTTAGAGTTCACCCGTCTTTCGCAGCATACTGGTAATCCCCACTACTACAATGCCGTCGACTTCATTACCAA
This sequence comes from Fusarium devonianum, assembly GCA_017140155.1. Classification (NCBI taxonomy): domain Eukaryota; kingdom Fungi; phylum Ascomycota; class Sordariomycetes; order Hypocreales; family Nectriaceae; genus Fusarium; species Fusarium devonianum. The sequence goes on along the minus strand of JADBHU010000048.1, from coordinate 4,919 downwards.
TGCTTTTGAGCGCACTCAGAATGAGACATCCATCCCTGGCTTGTGGCCCATTCAAATCGATGCTCTGAACGGGTTCTTAGCGAACGACAACGTTTTCAGTATAGGCGCTAATGGCGACTCGCTGTACGAGTACCTCATCAAGCAGTACCTCCTTTCGCAGGGTCTGGAGCCCAAGTACAAGGACATGTACCTTCAAGCTGCCGATGCTGCCGTCGAGCACCTGGTCTTCCGGCCAATGTTGCCGGCCAATGACGACTTGCTTATGCTGGGATCAGCCAACGTTTACGCCCGGACGGGGAAGATTAGGTTAAACACGGACGTTGAGCACCTGACCTGCTATGCTGGAGGCATGTTTGCCATCGGAGGCAAAGCTCTCGGACGAGATGACCATGTCACAATCGGCGAGAAACTGGCCCGCGGGTGCGCTCACGCATACTCTGTATATCCCCATGGGCTCATGCCCGAGATTGTCGGCCTCCAGGCATGCCCGACCTTTGAACCCTGCGAGTTCGAACCAAAGTCGAACAGACAACCGTTGGGATTCCGGGCTAGAGACGGACCGTATCTGCTCCGGCCGGAGGCCATTGAGAGCATCTTTATTCTTTACCGCGTCACCGGAAATGAGGAGTTTCGGGACATTGCGTGGGACATGTGGACCTCGATCCGGAATGCTGCGGAGACAAAGGATGCGTTTGCCGCGGTTGAGGATGTGAATGCGGAGGAGGTGAAGCACAAGGATTATATGGAGAGCTTCTGGCTGGCCGAGACGCTCAAATACTTTTATCTCATCTTCTCGGATGAGGATCTCATTAACCTGGATGAGTGGGTGTTCAACACCGAGGCCCACCCTCTAAGACGGATGCCGACGACCTGAAGGCCGAAAATAAATTCCATCAAGCAATATTAGACCAATGACGTTTCGCATCACAACAGCTGTCATCGTTTAGTCTTCAGTCCCGCTCTAAGAGCCCTACCCAGTTCTACTCTTCGCTATCTGAGCAAGCGCCTTCTCAACTCTACTACTGTTGGCCAAGGGCATATGGTCTCGTCCTCCCCAATTGTTACTCACGGCTTGGTCATCCCGACTAGGATGGTGAGCCATTGTGATCTTGGGGCATTTTTCTTTTCTTTTTGCTTTTTGCAGCCCCAAGTTCCTTCGTTAAATACTAACGCCACCGTGAACAACATTGATGGGAAAACTCGCATCGTTGACTAGTCATTGGACTTCGGTAAAAACATCGAGTTCTATGTATGGGTAGTAGCGGCATCTATTCCTGTCTTTTGGCCGACCAGCGTGTAGAACAGTCGACTAAAAGTCGTCTGCAAATGTACACATATTCCACTGCCTTATTTTCCGGGCGAGCCTTGAATTGCTCACAACATGCTCGAAAATGGAATCCAGAAAGAGTCTACCTTGGCCTGTGGTGACCATGAAGCTAGGGGCGTATTAAGTAAACACTCATGGGGAAGACTGAGGAGTCCGGTTATCAGGAGATCCCCGGCAATTGTGCCGTTCCTTGGCACCAGGGAAGAGTCCTGTAATGCAACCCTTACAAACGCCCAAATCGACTCCACAGATGTTGAATGGTGGGATCTTGCGATGAGGCAGCGACGATTCTGCGATGAGGGATCCACGCTGTTACACACCAACAGCTTCTACGTTAGTCACTTAGCCGAACAAGCTAGGTGTCAACTCATACTACTCCATCTCTCGCCTAAGATTAATGGTCAGATATCGGATGGTCCGCTCGTTATCCTCGCTAAATGTTCACACGTTGTTCGTAATCGCGTACATTATCTGTTGGTGGAACACGCACCCTCCCTGCTTCTCAAGTGTCATGCAGCCACCCACGTTTGGGTGATAACAGTGAGGCGGATATATAACAAATCCAACTACACGCGCGCCTATCAGCACTCTATTCACTGTTATAGCACACAGAGTGAAGGTCCTGATTAACATCCATGGCATGATATATAACAAAAGGCTCCACAAGTTACAGAGAATATAACACCGTTGTTGTTTCAACGCGGGGTTTCTTGGGAGGTCAAGCTTGCTGCTTCACTTCAGCTTGAGATGTCTGGGGACTTTGCAGAGCCGCCGCCCATTTTCTAACATACAGCATACATACGATCGCGTCGTTTGCAGAAACGTAGAGTAGATCCGTAAATGCATAAATAACCTCGATCGCCAGTCACTGGCTCTTTTGTAACCTCAATGGCTTGTGCCACTTAACGCAGCCTTGTTTCTTTGCGACAATTCTAAATACCCGCTCTAATAATGTCGACCCCAAATGACACAAACGCGCACATTCGGATCCTGGCTGAGACTGATGGGTTTCTTACCGGCGTGGCGATCGTTGGAACACCGCTGTACCCACAGAAGCTCGACTGGTCAATTCTTGAAAGTGTTGGACAGGAGTCGGAAGTCTACTGGCAGCGACTCCAGGAGGCTGCCCACTCGCTCAGTCCATCGGTCGCTGGCTCTTTGCTCGGGTCCTGTGGCGACGCAAGGCGCTTCTGGGAAACGGGCATCTTCACACTTCGCAACATCTTGACTGGATTGCCGCCGAACTCTTTTGATAAGATCTTTCCTTTCTGCAGTGTGTCTTACGTTGTTGCGTGCCATCTATGCAAACAGGGCCAATTAGCCAAGCACAACATCTTGGAGGATGTGGTGCATTGGAGAAATGCCATCCAGCATGATGAAGAACGTCAGGCATTTGACTTGTTTGCGGATATTCTCTGGGCTGAAGCATGGGGTCACGCATGTTCCTATGGTGGCCCTGGCGCCAACCTCGAGAGCAATCACAGCATCCCCGATCCTGCTCTTGAGGTGGATCCGTCACTCGACACCCACATGGTCGACATTGACAGCTACAGTGGGCTGATGAACACCCATCTGCCTGCTGATGGGTTCACTCGACCTGCAGCGAGGAGGCAGCCCCAGCTCGCCGGCCCCTCAGCCGTTGCCCCGGATGCCAATCAGAACTGCATCGCTAACAGCTTCGCCGTGGAGAACGTACAAAGCTTGTTGCCACTTCAAGATACTGTGCAGGTGCTTCAGAAGACGAGGCTCGTTGCCCATATTCTGCAGCTCTTCCAGAGTTGTGGGGACTTGCTGTTCAATCTGTCTGGCAGGGGCGCAACTGCAAAGGATCTTCACCAATGCATCTCGTTCAATCAAGACTGCTTCGAGGTCAAACACAACATCAAAGCTACCTTTCTGCAGCCACTGCGGCGCGACCGCCATCTCCAGGATTCCCTATCTCAAGAAATCCTCTCGATTGCCGAAAGATTTGTCGGCCTTGGCCATCTACAAAACATCCACGAAGTCTATGCGTATATGCTGACCGTGGGAAAGGTAAGAGCAGATGGAGTAGTGGTAGTGGCATTCCCTTGTACTAATATTGCGGAATTTAGGAGGCATTCAGCGGAATTGAAGCTTACGACAATTTCCATGCATCGGTAACCCGCAACAGGCGCAAGATACTGCGGAGAAGCTTGCTTGTGTATGAAGCGGAGTGCAAGTCTTGCGCTTCAACCCCATAGAAGTCACAGACTGAGGGACCCGCAGACCAAGGTATTTTCGGTCCAGGGTACCAACACAGACAAGTCTGAGGGAGCGGGGGAGCAGCAGCGTTAGTCCAGTAAATTCTCCAACAACTTGATCTGGCGTGGTTTGCGTTTAGTAGGAAAATGAGACAGAGCAAACTGAGGGGTTGGTAACAACAAAGCGGATGATGGATTGCAGCTGTTTTCAAGGACAAGAAAGCACTCCACTTCAGTTTCTTTTCCCAAGTTCACCAAGCTTTTCATGCTAAGACTTCACGTGTCCGAGATCACGCACCTCTTGTCCTTCAGAAACCGAAGGAGAACGAAAATAAAACTCCAGCGACGAGTCAAGGAGGCTTGAAGCACTCGAAGCCTTGTAAGTGCCTTGGCGCCGCGCAAGCCCTGAGGCCTCCCTGGCGGACTTCCCTGGCGGAGGTGTGGCGGGGAATTACCAGAAAGAGCGGGAATGTAGCGCCGCCACCTGCCAAAGCTGCGCCTGAGTGTGGCTGCGATCCACGTGTGTACTGTAACTGAAATAGCATCATCCTAACCAGGTTCGTAGATAGTGCATTCCCATTCCAGGAGCTTAACTCGCCTTGCAAATCGAGAGGAGAAGCGTCACTGCATACAACGGCAGAAAAATTCGATGTTATTGCCACTTCGAAAGCTTGGCCGCTGACATCGATGACGACAGCGTGCCTTCAGGACACAGGGCATGCTGGGGGGAGGTTGACTGGTTGAGACTTGGGCACCTAATTGGCTGAAACAAGCCAGTCAAACAAGGGTCCAGGCAATTCATGGGCAGCAATGACATAGGCATCCAGGCACCGCCATGACTACAACAGACGGACTAGAGCCACTCAGATCGACGCAGGGAGGCGAAGGCAGTGAGGCGCAAATACCAGACTGTGACTGGCTGAAACACAAGAATGAATCTCGATTTGCAGGCCTAGAACGGCACGTGCTACCTAAACAGGAAGCACGCTGCGCCACCCGTTTAGGTGCCTTGCGCAGGGTCCTCACTCACTACCTTAATCTAGCGTGCCAACAGCCGCACGTAGTACGAAGACGCAGGGGATACGGGAAATGAGACAGCCAGCGAAGGGTATATCAAGGGCAGAGAATGCCCCCTTCCATGCCGCACTTCTCCTAGCAACATCAGTGCAACCAACAAACTCTTGAATACCCCAGATTTTTCCTCACTACTCTACCCACAACTTTATCAACACTACATCAACACTCCCATACACACAAACCAACCTCAACAACCTCACAACCGCAATCATGCTCCTCACCAAGCTCACCATCCTCGCCGCTGCCAGCGTCGTCGCTGCCAACAACGCCCTCCCCGCCATCACCGCCGCCCC
>JADBHU010000047.1:0-73101 GCA_017140155.1 Fusarium devonianum | reverse complement strand
ACCCAGACCCTCCCCTGGCTCGTTCCCCACTTCTCATTACCACACCCGCGTCCGCGTCCCTTTCCTTCTCTCCCCGAGTCGCACCTTGGCCTTGATTCTTCCAGCCCCGTCCTCTCTCCACTCTATCGCCGTGTCTCCTCGGCTTACCGGGCGCCCCCGAATTATTTCCTCCTCGAGTTTGCTTAATCTTCGGAAGCTTGGGGCGCCAGAGCGTCTCAGACGGCCCGTGCCACCCCCCAACTCTCACGTCACCGCGCTGCCATTTGCCGCTTACTCGCCTCCCGTCATGGGGCGTTTATCAGTCTGTATTGACTCCTTACTGACCCGGACACCACCTTAGATTGACGCCTGAGCTCATTGCTGAGTGCGAGCGTGTTGTTTCCAAGACCTTCCCGGCGTGTGTCGCGTTCCACAAGCCATCCTTTGTCCAGCAGCTCAAGAGCGCGTCCCTGGATGCCGCCCTCGTTTACGGTCTCTTGACCTGTGCAGCCAGGTACGTCACAAATTCCGATCGATCCCTGACCCCTCCATTTTCTTGCTTTTCCACCCGCCCCGAAATTCCCTAGGCCGGTGTCGCTACTGCATCGCGTCGCCCGTGCCCTCATTTCCCGCAACTTGGCTCGCTCTCTCGCTCGCCCGCGGGACCGGCATGTGGATCCACACCGATCGGTACCACCGTCACCGAGTGTTTGTCCTGCCGCGACCGCGCTCGACACGCCCGTAACCCGGGTCTGAGCCGAGGCTTCCCGAGTCTCATCCATTCTCATCGCCCCCAACCGCCGCTCTCTGGCCGCTCAACACCGTGAAGCCTTCGCAAAGACTCCGACTCGCCTGATAGGACTTTCATCGCTAACAAAGTTGCCGCTTATAGGAGTTCGCCCAGTCTTATCCGCCGTTATGGGGGTCCAACTCAAGCTGCCGAGACGTTCGCCGCCAAGGCTATGGCCCTAATCAACCAGAACCTTGATCACCCTAATCTAGTCGACATCCAGGCGCTTTGCTTGCTCATCATTCACGAATGGGGCTCCCGCAATGCTGTACGCGCCTACATCTACTTGGGACAGGCTGCGCGCATGGTTCAGATGTATCGCATTCTGAACAGCCATCACCCGTCTCCAGATACCGACCAATTCTTACGCGATGAGTCTCTGCGACGCACTATCTGGCTGATCTACATCCTCGACTGTCTCTTGACAAGCACTCCTGGTCGCTTCCCTGCTCTGTCCCCCCACGACACCGCCGATGTATCACTCCCTTGCTCAGACATCAACTTTGCCTTTGGCAATGCTGTATTTGTCAAGACTCTGCGCCAGCAGCTCGATCCGACTGCCGCGCCTTCTGCCCAAGCGTCTTCTGAGATTGGCGAGTTTGGCTACATCGTCTTGGCCTCAACCATTTGGCGTGATGTCGTCGCTATGCTTACCACCACTACGCTCTCAAGCTTCCGCGAGGAAGATTGCGCCGACTTGATTGTCAAGATCGAGGGCCTCCGAGCTTCCTTGCCGATGCAGTTTGTCGATAAGCCGGGCCAGATTAACTTGCACATGACCATGGGTTCCGGATACACATTTGCCATGCTACATTGTCTGCTTCACTGCGCAACCGTCTTCGTACACCGCCGACGTCTGTTGCAGGAAGTGACTGCTGCCAGCTTTACTCTCGAGTCGTTCCGCCTCAACCCCCGATGCCACGACATTATCGATCGCCTGTTCACGTCGTGCCATGGCACCATCTCCCTACTGACTGCTGTTGAGGCAGGCTCCGAGAAGGATCATATCCCTTGCTTCCCCATCTTCATGCTGTTCTCGGCCTTTACTGCCAGTGCTACGGTTGCCTACTTGTCTCTCAAGGGGCTTACACCACCCAACGCTGTCGAAACAGCTGCACATATCGTGAAGGATGGTCTGCGCTTCATGAATGACGGCACCGAAAACTGGCCCCTCATGGGCAGCTGGCTGCGGCACCTCACTGTCATGCAGAGAGTGCTGAACAATGATGCAGCCACTGCTGGGCCCCTCCGCCACGGATCGACTTCTCAGGGTCCGACTGGTGTCAAGGACGAGATTTCGTCCAACGCCGACACAAATCCCGATGCCATGGACTACGATCAACAGGGCAACGCTGGCGGTAGCGTTTCGGGCCAAAACAACGCGACCCGATCCGTTTCCGAGTCAGTCCGTGGCGACAGCGAGCCTCCTATCGCACTCCCGAGGCGCCCTGGAGTCACGACTATCAACGGTGGCTCTGGCGGTGTCTCCGCACCTACCACGGTCTCACCACCTCCTGCTGGCGCACTTCATGCTCCGATGCACGAAATGAAGCACTCCAGTCCTCCTGATATGTCGAACGGCATTGTCGCCGGCCCAGACGGACAGACAACAAGCCAGGACATGACGGCGCCTGAGCTGTGCCAGGCCTTTGAGAGACAGCTACTCGACCTGGATGACCTCGCTGCCTTCATGGGCGGTGGTGTTTAGAAGTCGGAGTACAAGAGTGTATTCCTTCACAACGCGGCAATACGAGACAGGGGGCCATCATGCACGGAGTAATAGGGTCTTTTGAGGCGCGAGTTTATGTTATTCTTTTCATTTTTCCTCCTCTGTTTCTTCTTACTCTTGAGTGTCTTTGTAGCTCATGATCTGAGGTAGCATGGAGTATCTGGGCCAGGCATGGAATATTAATGTCGTCAGGGGGGGGGATGCCATCATGACAAAGCGGTACATATACATAAGGGTCAGAAGCGGTGTAGGATCATCAGCGGGGGAATACCCAATATACCCTGAACCTTGAGGCGTTGAGGTGGGAAATGCTTCATTTTGATGCCTGGAGATAGCCAGGTTTACTGGTAATACAAGATATCAAGACAATGTTCGCCTTACCTTTATAAGAGGGTTTTATTGTTTAGCATTGGCTGCGTCTGTATGGCGTTTATTAAGCGATGTGCTCCTCTCAGGTGGCAGAGGTCTCTGACAGCTATGTTTTCGTCAAGTCGGTGTTGAGGCCATGCCCGCTGCCAAGATTCCACGTCCACGGTTACTCTTTGCTTGAAATTGAATCCGCAAAGGCTCAGGATGCGCCCGGATAGACCTCGACACTTGAGTCACTCGGCGTAGCTCGTTGGAGATGCTGTTTGTCCAAAGAGCTTTACAAAGTGTCTCTTCTCCGACTTCGCAGCGTCGCAGTGGAGAAGACTCTTGAACAACAGGGTCTGTTCACCCTGGTCCAGACAGATAAGGCTTGAAAGGCCAATCACGTTCCTGGGACCTGCGTCTTCCATCACTGAGGGGATTGCCGAGGATAAGTGGCGGCTATGTAAGACTTTTGAGGTCAAGTGATAGATGACGAAAGAACGAAGAAGGCTGGTTAACAAGAACAAGCAGACTTTCGCGAAGCGCGTAGAACTTTTGGCAAGAAAGTTCGGAGATTCGGAGATTTGCCGAGTTGCAGGTGATTGTGGCCAAGTTCCAGTTCACGTGGTGATATATTTAGAAAGTCTTTGCATGACATAATTCTGCAAACTTGGCAACGCAATTCTAGAAGAGTTCTAGAATGCCCCGTTGCAAAGTTTGGAGTTTTGGTGGGATTCAGGCTTGAACCAAAGGCAGCGCTCGAGTTGATGGGCAGTCAGAAGGGATCGTCGTAATCGTTTGTCATGTTGCAACCCAGCACACCCTCGGCTCAGGGTTGAACGTCTGGGGAAACAATGCGCTAATAGAGAAGCATATTTTGAAGGTATGGAGAAGGTTAAGGTAGCCAGGCAGCAACCTCAGGAGCCAGGCTTGGGGAGGGTTCAACTTGAGGGCATTGCAGTCTCTTGATTGGCTGTGGTGCTGAGGAGTCATCGTGTCGATTAATGCATCTGCCATTCCCTCTTCCCTGTTGACTCGTTCCAACGTTGCAAGCTACAGTACCGTGGCTGTCACCCTGATATCGTGACTTGAACACAAAAAGGCTCCCTCCTCGTGATGCCGATCCGTAGGGGCCACCGACGTTACAGGACCCACCTCAGATGCCGGATTGCCGATTGAACCGCAGGCTGCTTTACCAAACTAGGATAGCCCCGGCCGGGGGTTCCCACCTTTTCGGCGGACTTGTGCCGGGAATGGAGCGGGGACAAGGGAGATGGCGTTGGTTAACGGATTAAGCTTGGGGATAAAGAAGGGACGGGAGAGGACTTGTGCGGAGCTCTCCACGTTTGTAGAGTGTGGAGGAGAGGGTCGATGATGAGGACAAGACCAGCTAAGGAGTCAAAGTAGGTCAGGTCGTTTATAATGCTGAGCAGAAGTCGATGCGGGGGATGACACTGCTGTGATGTCAGTGAGCGAGCTCTTGCAGCCTTGAGAACAATGGACAAGATCTATGTGTTGCGCGAATCACATCCTATACAGTGACCGGCCAGCAGGATACCAAGTCATGAAACAAAACACCCACGCAAAGGGATCTTTTCCTTTCCATTCCAAGGTAGGGAAGTACAACATTGTAGGTCTACAGCAATAGCTCGTAACAGCCGTCGTAGAAAGGACGCCCAATGTAGGAAAAGCAGGATGCACATCCATGCTGCGTTGGCTGGACTGCGCAGGCCCGTATCGCCCGTTACAACATGAAGCAGACCAAGAAGCCGAGATCTGCGAGCAACATTGCCGAACTAATGAAAAAGACCGCACTCCGGAGCCGGCACGAGTTTTCTCTTCCAAATTATGGAGCCCCTTCTCGAGCGGGCGGTAACTACCATGAGAAGCTAGGACGGGGGAGGGAGGGAACTGACGTCGAGACTCGGCTACATTGCGAGCGTGTGATTGGCGAGCTTGACTGCGGTGATGGCGTTCTGGATTTTCGGCATGGGTTCGGTGATCATCGTGATGAGACTTCGCGGTGTAAGTGGGGGTGGAGGAAGATGGCGGCAGAGGGTATATAAGGTGGAGGGTGTGCCGTTGCCATGCAGAAGGGCTTACTTGGTCTTCGCAAACAGTCTTGTCTGTGTGACTCAACTCCTCCATACATTTGGTCATATGTTACTGTAATCAACGTCCCTACCTAATAGACTTGAAACATCTTCCTGGTACCTGAATTGCAGTGTCTCGCAACTACAAGCACCTACTTCACCCTACTGACAGTCCACCCAAGTACAACCGATCAATCACATACATAGACGCAACCATCATAAAAACATCTTACTGCTTTTACGCAAGATACATATCATCATCCGAGAGCCCGCCATGGGTCAAGACGAGTATGACACGACGGCGCCACACGAGCGCATGTCGGCCGGCCAATATGCCTCCTCGCGCCTCTCGACACTCAAGCCCCCGATGCACCGCCTGCAGAACCCGATCAAACTGCTGCGCATGCTAAACGCACAGCAATGGGCGTTTTTCTTTGTCGCATTCGCGGCGTGGGTAAGGCAGCTTCTCTGGAACGAAACACTACTCTATTAGGTGACTGACTCTGAGCAGACGTGGGACTCGTTCGATTTCTTCAGCGTGTCGCTGACGGTGACGAGTCTGAGCAAGACGTTTGACAAGTCCAAGACGGATATTACGTGGGGTATCACGCTGGTGCTCATGTTCCGATCTGTGGGGTCAATTATATTCGGTATCGCCAGTGACCGATATGGCAGAAAGTGGCCGTTTGTTATCAACAACCTGCTGTTTATCGTGCTTGAGCTTGTAAGTTGCTTCAACTTTTTTATTCGTAATTTCTCTGTAACCCATGAATCCTGGCTGTGTGGTTCATAGTGGTGGTTTAGGTGTGAGCCTGGCCACACAGAGAGACCATTTCGAGATATGCCGGTTTTCGACATCATCGCTAACTAGGCAATTAGGGAACTGGCTTTTGCAGTACTTACTCTCAATTTCTCGCCTGCCGAGCCCTTTTTGGTATTGCCATGGGTGGTCTGTACGGAAATGCTGCCGCGACAGCCCTTGAAGACTGCCCGGAAGAGGCCCGAGGTCTCATGAGTGGTATTCTTCAACAAGGCGTAAGCACCAGATATCCACGGTCATACCCTCACTGTTGGATCTGCCACTGACTACGCTCTTAGTATGCTTTTGGATATCTGCTCTGCGCCGCCTTTGCCCGCGGTCTCGTCGACACGACTCCCCACGACTGGCGCCCGCTCTTCTGGTTCGGCGCTGGCCCACCCGTCCTCTTCATCCTCTTCCGCCTGATGCTTCCCGAGACGCAGGCCTACCAGGAGCGTCAGCGCCTGCGGCACGAGGCCGCCGTGGACGGCAAGGGCAAGGTCTTTCTCAAGGAGGGCAAGGTTGCGCTCAAGCACCACTGGCTGCTGCTGGTGTACCTCGTGCTCCTCATGGCGGGCTTCAACTTTATGAGCCACGGTAGCCAGGACCTGTACCCGACGATGCTGGAGAACCAGCTCGGCTTCTCCAGCACAAAGGTCACCGTCACCCAGGTCGTGGCTAACCTCGGCGCCATGACGGGCGGTACCGTCGTCGGCTACCTCAGTCAATCCGTCGGCCGTCGAATCAGCATCATCATCTGCTGTATCGTTGGCGGCGCGCTGCTCTACCCGTACACCTTTGTCCGCACCTCGTCCATCATCGCCGCTGCCTTCTTCCAGCAGTTCTGCGTGCAGGGCGCCTGGGGTGTGATCCCCATCCACCTGATGGAGCTGTCCCCCGGCGCATTTCGCACGTTCGTCGTCGGCACGTCCTACCAGCTCGGTAACCTCGTCTCCTCGGCCTCGTCAACCATCGAGGCGCGTCTCGGCGAGCGCTTCCCCCTGCCGGACAACGCGGAGGGCGAGAGCCGGTACGACTACGGAAAGGTCATCTGCATCTTCATGGGCTGCGTGTACGTGTACGTGATCATGCTGACATTCGTCGGCCCCGAGAACCTCAGGGGCAAGTTTGACGTTGCGCACGACTCGGACGCCAGGGAGGTTGTTGGGTCGCATACGATGGACAGCGCTGCTGAGCACCGCCGACATGGAGATGAGGAGGACCCGAGGTTCAGCAGCGAGAAAGCCGAAGTCACCCATGCTCGGGATTAGGGTTAGCACGCAGAGGGAGAAGGATGAGGAATCAAAAAATTGGAGGTCGGTGAGGACAGCAGCCATTTCGGGGGCCATGTTCGATGAATGGCTGGGGTAAGGCGCAAGTGTTGACCGGGAAGATTTGTAAAGAAAAGCTGCTCTCACTTGGTGGAGCGCCTCCATTTTCAGTATTTACAGGCCATGATAATGAAGAAAAGAAATGATGAGAATATCCCAAAGTTTTTTGCAGAATTTGCTGCGCCCTTGAATTGACATGCTAGAGTGTCACGTCGTGCTGACAAAGTGTAAGCAATTGCTGTTGTTATTAGTGATGAATCCCAAGACCCCCGCATCGAGTTCTCACTCCATCGTCCGATCCACTGAAAGACAGGCCTTGGCATCCGTTTACGTGCCATTATCGTCGCGGCAGATGTGAAAATCATTGAATTACGGATCCGCACGTCCCTGGACTTTCCCTAGATGTTGTTGCTCTCGGAGTCGTTACTCAATCCCTCCGCCTGGAGGAACTTCGCTCTGCCTGGTTGATCAGGCTAAAGCTGGTGAAACGTCAGAGGCTTGGGATCTTCCCCGCCATCTGTTTGCGTTTGGCCAAGTTTCTTGATTTTCAATACTAATCTTTGTAAGCTGTTTCTGCATCGCTCAACGCGTTGAAGCGTTTCGTGGAAGTAGTGGTGATCGGCGGTGAGAAATCCGGAGATGCAAATATCCAAGTCTGACCACCTCAGCCCTCGCTGCAGGGCGCAAGTAAAAAGATTCCAAGGTTCGAGCGATGGTCATAAGCTGCCGAGCTCTCCACCCTAAGAAGGGAAAAGATTCCAAACTAGATCCCGTTCGCCTAGAATCCCTGGTTGGCTAGTAGTGTCGGTTCTGGCCAGCTCCGAACGGGATAATCGTCAAGTTATATATATTCACTGTCCGAGAACCTTGAGAGTCTGTTTCCCTCCACAGATCATCATTGCATACCATCTCAAGACACCTTGACAGCCTCGACAACGTTTGAAACACGCCCTAGCCTTATCCATTCAATTACGCAATTCCACAATGGCTCTTACCGGCAGCTGCATGTGCGGAGCGATCGCATACAAGAGCACCAGTGAGCAACCTTGCCTCGAGCCGTTTTACAACCGAGTGTCACTGACTTTCATGCAGGCGAGCCTGAACTTACTGCTGTCTGCCACTGCATCGATTGTCAAAAGGTAGACATACTGGATTGTAGACGTCTCATTGAAATGCTCAGCTAACAACGTACAAAGTGGAGCGGCGGTGGTTTCTCCTCCAACGCCGTGGTCCCCAAGGATTCCTTCACCATCACCAAGGGTAAATAATCGCACAACTTTCTATCGCAACCAAGTTCCCGACAGCTGACCAGCCCATTAGGAACTCCCAAATCCTGCGACGTCACCGGAGACTCGGGCAGAAATAACTGCCACTTCTTCTGCGGCGACTGCGGCTCCAGCCTTTGGACCCGTCAAGACATCCTGGAGGGCAAGATCATCATCAAGGCCGGCACTCTCGACGAGGGCAAGGCGAGCTTGGACAACAAGATCGGCGTCGAACTCTACTGCCGCGATCGGGCTGGCTACTTGCAGCCCATCGACGGCGCCAAGCAGGAGAGACTGGCGATCGGTGGTTAGATACAGTATAAGTCACCAGCTGCCCTTAGGGGAATGGACCATTAAACTGGCTATGGTGGGGGAGAGAGGGAGTGAAACTAATATCCTGGTTCGTAAATAGAGACTCAACTTCTCGATGGAATTTTGTTTGTTATGTTTCACAATATGACGGCCAACTGCTTGGATCAGATGAGCTCTCCCCGACATAAATAAGGGTCATTCTTTGCCAGTGATAGAATAAGATTGACGCTGTATGAGGGGTTTTCTCCAAGAACCTGTGCTGGTATTTATGTCCGCACTCTTGGATGGCTGCTCATTTCCCCACCTGGTCAGTCACTCAGTGGCAATCCCTACTAAAACAGGTCCCGTGGTACGTCGTCCCTCAGTCGCACCGCACTATCTCCAGATTGAACTCACTTGCTTCTTCAAGTGAATCTCTCATCGATATCCTGATCGTCTCTCATTGATCCCCTACCTTTCCAGCCTCCGACGCACACGTCGCTAGTCGCTGATTTGACGTCTCACAAAGCCAGTGGGTCGGCCAGCTTTCTCCGCAACTTGAAGGCGGCGATCTCCCGATCTACCGATCTACCGAGATCCTGACAACTCACGCTTCCCCGTCCGAGTTAGTAGATCGATAGCCAGGACCTGCATCCAACAAGCAACCTGTTCCCGTCGTTCGCTAGAGAAGGAAAACCGATCAAAGTACTCATCATCGTCGCGCTGCAATGGGACCCTCTCAATCAACTACCCGATCTGACTCGTATGAGTTCATCCTGCCGCCCTACAGCCGGGCTGTAACCACGAGCAAGCCCGAGGCCAAAACATGGGTCGAGTACGGATTTGTCTGGTGCTATGCTTTCAACCACGCCGAGGGAGCGCGGTGCTTTGAGAAGGCCATCGCTATCGACCCAGACTGTCCCATCGCGTACTGGGGCCTCGCCTTTGCTCTGGGGCCAAATTATAACAAACCGTGGAAACACTTTGACCACAATGATCTTGAGCAGACGATCGCCCGTGGATTTGAAGCGCTGAAGAAGGCGGAGGCACTGTCTCCGAAAGGAAGTCCGCTTGAACGTGCCCTCATTGGTGCTTTACGGCATCGTTATCCCAAAGACGCAAGCGATACGAACAACTTCCGCGCGTGGAACCATGCTTATTCTGAGGCTATGAAGCCCGTCTACCAAGAATTCAAAGATGATCTCGACATTGCAACCCTTTACGCCGATGCGCTCATGAATCTCACACCTTGGGCGCTGTGGGACGTGCGAACAGGGAAGCCGGCGCCTGATTCCGAGGTGTTGGAGATACAGGAGGTCATCGAAAAGGGACTCGCTCAGGATGGCGGCTACGGACATATCGGCCTGATGCACGCCTACGTCCACGTCACCGAGATGTCCACTGAACCAGAGCGAGGCTTGCTTGCGGCTGAGCACCTGCGCAGCCTGGCAGGGGAGGCTGGCCATCTGGCGCATATGCCCTCGCATCTCGATATCCTGATCGGCGACTATCGGCGAGCCATATCAGCAAACACGAAAGCGGTCCTGGCCGACGAGAAGTTTGTCTCCCTCCGCGGTGGTGGCGACTTCTACACCGTCTACCGCATGCACGATTATCATTCTCTCATCTACGCTGCAATGTTTGCGGGCCAGTTCGGCGTCTCCATCGAGGCCGTGAAGCAGATGGAGGCTGCGCTGCCAGAGGAGGACCTGCGCGTCCAGTCACCGCCAATGGCGGACTGGTTGGAGACTTTCCGATCTGTCCGCCCTCATGTTCTTATTCGGTTTGGAAAATGGCAGGAAATCATTGACCTCCCGCTGCCCCATGACCAGCAGCTGTTCTGTGTCACAACAGCAACCACACACTATGCCAAGGGCATCGCATGGGCGGCAACCGGAAACGTTGAAGAAGCGGCCAAGGAGCAGAAGCTATTCCTCGAAGCAAAGGACCGAGTTCCTCCCAGTCGGATTGCCTATCCCAATAAATGTTCTGATGTCTTGGCCATAGCAGAGGCCATGCTGGACGGTGAGCTGGAATATCGCCGCGGGAATATTGACCTTGCGTTCAAACATCTCCGCAAATCGATCGAGCTGGATGATAGCCTACGATACAGCGAGCCATGGGCCTGGATGCTACCTGCTAGACACCCGTATGCCGCATTGCTCATGGAACAGGGTCGCATCGAGGAAGCGGCTGAAGTATACCGGACCGACCTGGGTTTGAACGACAAGCTGTTCCGCGCACGTCATCACCCAAACAACGTGTGGTCGTTGCACGGATACCATGAGTGCGCAGTGAAGTTGGGATTGAAGGGCGAAGTCGATATCATCAAGCAGCAGCTCAAGACGGCCATGGCCTTTGTCGACGTGCCGATCGAGTCGTCGTGTTTTTGCCGGAGAGAGGTGATGGAGACTACAGGGCTCTGTTGTAATAAGACGGAGAATTAAACTGGGACGATATACATATAGATAGAACCTGCATGAATTTACATTTGGGAGCTATTACATGCTCATGATGCTTAGGCTAGATGCTTGATGTAGGCCATAGCCCATGGGTGGTCTCGGCGCTATTCTCCCCACCCGACGTAAACAGGGTGTGTTCAACTGACAGTGAATTGCGACAAGATAAAAAGGGGATCAGTCAGACAACAGAGGATAATAATTTCATGATATCCCTTCAATGTCTGCTGCAGAGAAGTTCCTGGCCGATGACCCGGCAATCGACCACAAACAAGACGGCCCGACACCTGAATTTCCAGCCCCGCGCTTCGCGATCCCGCCAAGTGTTTTTTCCTTAGCAAACTTCATCCTCGAACAGCTAACGAGCACTGGGACATAATCTTGCGCTCTCCATCGCAAATGCCTCGGCCTTTAAATAAAAACTCCTGGTAAGCCGTGCTAGTGTCTAGTCGCCGGACTACGCAAGCTGACGGGAAACGGTAGCAATACTTGCCGGCGGCGCAAGCTAAAATGTATGCAGGGGGAAGCTCTCTCAGTCTGGACCGTAACTTGCAACGATTCTGACCTCTACTTTCTTACCTTAGGTAGCCAAGACCTTCCCGTCTGTCGACAATGCTCAAGGTCTGGTACATACTGCGATCGGTCAGGAAAGCCGCCGCAATTTAGTATGTTGCTGTCCTGCCTTTTTCACGGACATGTTGCCATGACTGACCCTTTGCAAAGTCAAGCAACAAAGCCTACCAAGCCCCGACTCCCCCCGTCAGGCACTGACAGACCAGACCATCGCGCGGCTTTTCCATTGGTACATCTCTGAAATATCCCAGTGGTACGACTTGAGTGACCGGACGTGCGCGTTTGGCGAGTTGGTGCCCAGCATTGCCCTCGATGAACCACTTCTCTTCGGCGCTGTCATCGCCCTCTCTGCAATGCACGTATGCAAGACATCCGCAAGCAGTACTCGCAAAACGGCCGAGTTCTACCATCATCGCTGTGTGCAGCAGCTTATTGCGCTGAGTGAAGGGGATGATCTGATCACTCGGGGAGTGGCGCTCGCAGCTACATGCCTCCTACGGTCCTACGAGATACTTGATGGCGATATAGATCCTAACATGCACCTTCGCGGTGCGTACTCGATGGCGTCGGTCCACGATGTGCTGTCGGGGAACCTCCAGGCGGGGCTCTCTGGGGCAGGTTTTTGGAACTATCTTCGCGAGGACATCACGTTCAGCTTGTTTGAGCAGTGTTCCCTCAAGATGGACCTTGATGCAACTCCGCTTCTTATCAATCACAATTCAGACCAGGATTACCTCAACTCAATTACGTTGGTCCTCGGGAACATCATCAACATGACGTCTGGACGACGAATCACAGCTCCGCAGTGGCTGTCCGCAGTTAATATGGTCAAACAATGGCGTTCATCATGTCCAATACAAGTAAACCGCATTTCCAGAATAGATGGGAACTCGGGAGCGTCTTCCTTGTTTCCGGCGGTCTGGTTTCTGCGACCATGCCATGGTAAGCACTCGCTTCTGTTTTCCCTTTATGAGACAAAGCCCTAACGACTCATAGCTGCGACAATCCATTATTACCTTGTCTGTCTGACCGTTTTGTGTGTCAACGCAGACAGCGAGACCATTAACAGCTTCAGTAAGCTCGACCTGCTGGGTTTTGAGATGGAGAGAAAGGAGCAGCTTCTTGAAGCGTTGGCGCTCGAGGCCTGCGGCATTGCATTCACCACCAAAACACCCTCTGTTCTTGTGAACGCGTTTGGTCCACTGGCATACTGTGAGTGTATTCTTGATCGCTTTGCCTGATCGTAGAAGCTGACCAGGCTCTCCTAGGTGCGAGGTATTTACGGGCTGAACCCGCTCGCCAAGAGCTTATCCGGCAGCTTCTCGCATGCAAGTCCAGTATCGGATGGCCAGTAGAGCGAATGATCAGAGGCCTTGAATCATCTTGGAGGGTGCGAGAGAATTAACAGAAATAGGCAACTTGCTGTTGGTCAGGCGTCAATCGACGGCCCCAGTTGGAGTGTGGTCCTTGGCTGTGTGGGGAAAGGTTTCCCGAGCTCGGAAAACCCGCATCGTCAAACCCCAAGAGGGAGGACTATAAATCAGTACTCTTCCGGGCTTCAGAGAACAATTGATCTTGTTCTACTCTCTTCAGCACTTCAATTAAAGACTACTTTGTCTTTCACACGGAACAATGGCTGCCATGATGCGAGCTCGAATAAACCTACCCATTCTGGTGAAGCACAGTCGATCGTTTGCAACGGTCAAGCCCACCTTGCAGCTAGGTGTTATTCAGCCTTCTACCCAGGAGGTGAACAATCTCTCTCTTGATGCCAGAAACCTGGAGAAAGCTGTGCGGCATATGCACAGAGATGGGCTGGTCGTCGTTGAAGATGCTGTCCCGCATAGCCACCTCGATCACTTGAACAAGAAGATGGTTGAGGACGCCCACACCCTACAGGCCCGAGGTGACAAAGGCCCCTTCAACTACAACAAGGGGAATATCCAGCAGGATGCTCCTCCAGTCGCCGAGTACTTTTTCCCGTCCATTTTTACGAGTATGTATTTCCTTTCGATTCATTGGCATGTGAAGTGTCCAACTAACACCCGTACCACTAGATCCAATTGCCACGCAGATCACCTCGGCTGTTATGGGCCCCCGACCAAAGTGGACTTTCTGCTCCGCGAACTCTGCCATGGCCACGCTTCCTGGAGACACTCCGCAGAGACAACCAGTTCATTCTGATGCGGACTTTGCACATCCAGACCATCCCTTCGCTCTTGTTGTCAACGTACCTCTAGTCACAGCTACGCCCGAGAACGGGTCTACGGAGATCTGGCTCGGCACACACAAGAACTACGGGCTAGACGCCCAAGAGGGAGCGCATGGCGAAAGAGCCAGCGGGCGCGTTCGAGAGGCGCTTCTCCGACAGCGCGAAGAGGTCTCGCCTCCCCTGCAGCCCGTCATTAAAAAGGGCAGCATCATCGTCCGCGACCTGAGGCTCTGGCACGCGGGGATGCCAAACACTACGCAGGAGACGAGGGTGATGCTGGCCATGATCCACTTTGCGCCCTGGTTCAGAAACAGGATGAGGCTCGAGTTTGGAGACGACGTGAAGCCGATCCTGGAGAAGCTGGACAGAGATGGCGATCTTGGGCTGGATGTACCCGTGGATTGGGTGGGCCGGGAGGCTGTGCTGGAGGGTTACCTCAACAGGGGATTCGGGAATAGCTATGACTTCAGCCAAGAGCCTTGACTTGGCATTTTAAGCTTAATTTAAGACTGCATGTTTCTTGGCATTGTACGGTAGTTGATCTGGTCGAATTGGTTTCTCATCAAACTAGTGGTCTCATTACCTCTGACGATTACAGGGGTTAGCCGCTCATGTGTGATGATAGCATGGTCTTCACAGAAAAGATGCGCCATCTTTGACAGCGATGTACGAGTCTCATCAGAAATGCCCGAAAGCGTGTATTCGACCGCTAATCGATCCCGGATTCTCATTCGTAACAGATGTATAGGGGAGAAACCAATCACTTCAACGCCAAACTCCGCGTATTCCAATCGTCATCATTCATTAATCGGAGTCGCTGCTGCTACTGCTGGAGCTGCCGTTGACACCACGGCTCTTGTGCTTCTTGTCCTTCTTGTTCTTCTTGCCCCTAGCGTCACTGTTAGCCGTCTGTATCCGATGGGGGTTGAGACATGAGAGACATACTTCTTGAACTTGTTCTCCAGCACGTTGGCGCCGATAGCACCGGCAGCAGCGGCACCTAAGCTGCCGAGGAAGCCACCGCCGGCCGTATGCGCAGCCCAGGCTGCAGCGCCGCCGCCGACGAGGGTAGCTCCGAGGCCGCGCTCGCCGTCAGGTCCAGGCTGGCCGGGAGGGTATTGTCCCGGGGCACCGCCGGCGGGGTAGGCAGGTGCTCCGCCGTATTGGGGCTGGCCGTGCTGCTGGCCGTGCTGCTGAGGGGGGTACGGAGATGTTGAGCGCTGGTCGTAGCTTGGCTGTTGGCCGTAGGCCTGCTGGCCGGGAGGAGCGTGAGAAGGGTTGTAGCTTGGTTGGGGAGAGTGCGAGGCGTATGAGGGGTCCTGCTGAGGGTAGCCTCCGGGAGCGCCGTAGCCTTGTTGGTGGTGCTGCTGGGGTTGCTGGGAGTATTGTTGCTGGGCGGTGTTAGTCTTTGACGGTCCTTTTTGAACGAGAGTCAAGGTTGAAGGAAGTACGAACCTGTTGAGGGTAGCCGCCCTGCTGGCCGTAGCTCTGCTGCTGGCCGTAGCCCTGCGGTTGAGCATAGCTCGGCTGTTGAGGGTGACCAGGCTGCTGGCCGTAACCTTGCTGGCCGTAGCCCTGCTGTTGTTGGCCGTAGCCCTGCTGCTGCTGGCCGTAGTAATCTTGGCTCGACATCCTGGCGTGTCTGTTGAGTCTGGCTCTGCGAAGGAGTAGTGTAGGTCCTTGGAGTATTTGATGCTGGAGCTGATGAATGCTGAGAGAACTCAGGGACCACGCGGGACCCCTCCCCCGCCTTTAATACTAAACAAGACGTGGCAGCCGACGGCTGGATCTGCTTTAGCTCCAGCCTCAGCCCGCGACCCGAGTATGCCTTAGCTGACCATGGCGCGCACGTCATGGGTCCTACAGGGCACGGGGTTGTAGGGCGCAGTCACTGCGGCAGCCACTGGGAGGCCGACCTCAACGACCAATCCTGCCTTACACGTGACATACACCCTGTCTCTACCCGCGATGTCGGTGATGGCTTAGCTGTGGCGGGTGCGGAGCTTGATGCCTTGTTGGGGTTAGCTCCAGGGCAAGCTCCAAACGGCGACTCCGACGGCCCTAGCATTTAAAGCGGAACGCCGGAAATAGCGGGAATCGCATTGGTCAAGTCCGATATCAGAGGCCTCAAGTACTTGTCGTTTGTAAGTAATTTCCGTACCAAATCCGGCGCCCATCATCAACTCCTCGGAATTTGTGTGATTTCCATAGAAACAACTCAATGACCACCGTCACAGGCGACACAGAGCACATTAAACATTAATATACCGAGGCATCCCCGTTTCATCATGCCAAATCCTCAAACCCCCGCTGCAGCGATGCGCAAATGTCCTCCACAACTTGCTCTTCCTGCTCCTCACTAACACCCAGCCCCAACGCGCCCGGTTGCCACGTAACGGTGTAGACCAGGCTGCCTCCCTTGATGGAAGCAAAATTGAGCGCTATCGGCGAGCTGATGACGTGCCCAGGCTGCGCAAACACCATCTTGGTCATGCTGGTCTGCCTCTCGTCGGTGGCCTCGCCTGGGTCAAAGGACCCGACGTTGCTCAGCTCAAACGACGAGTCCCTCTGCTTCCCAAGCTTTGTAAGCGTCCACTTCCTTACGCTGGGCAGGTATCTCAAAAGCCCAATGGCTTGGTCTTCGAGCGTGTGGGCCGAGGTCGCCAACTCTCGCGTGGACGAGCTGGCTGATGCCCACTCTTCGTCAGTCAGAGAGCCGGTTGTGTCGGAACGGGGGTGTACAATGTAGCATCCCGATACAAATGTACCTGTGACATCGTTTGAGATGCCAATAGACCTTCGCATGTTGACCGCTGTTTGCGAGACAAAGTTGGTGGATTCTGAGTTTGGAATAGCTTTGCTGAGCGCCCTAGCGATGAGTTGCTGGATCGTTGCCGTCAATTTCGCATCGTGATCTCTAGATGCTTTGAGGGCCCTTTCCAGCAAGGGTGCTTCGATCTCACGAATCTTCAACTTGTTGTGGTAATTTTGGGGGTCGTAGAACATGGGCGCTCCGGTCCACGTGCCTGCGTCGACGGATGACGCACTCACACGCAGGCCCAGCAGCTTGACAATAAAATGCGGGATAAAGTTTGCAATGAGCGGTGCAAGAAGAAAAGTCCAACTTATCGGAAGCCTCTCCGGCATGTCGAAAGGGGCTGACAATGGGTTTCCGGGAGGTGTAACAACCGAAGGCTGCTCAACAGCCGGTCTGTCTCGGCATCCTGCCAAGAAGGTCTTGTGGAAAGCTATTCCAGTAGGACCGTCGCCAATCATGTGAGAGAATGAGAACGCGATAAAGCACTCGGATGAGTTGAGAGGCAAAACAAAAATCCTCCATGGAGGGATGCCAGAGGGAAAAGGAAGATCTAGCTCGGGCGCTAGGACTTTTCCAATCGCTCCCAAAGGATCATTGTTGACTGCAGGATCATCAATGATCGAGATGTGTTGCTCCAGATTTATGCTAGGCACGCGTTGATAGAAAGCCTTGTCTGTGTCTCTATCGCCAACAGTGACACTGAAGAATGGGTGTTCCTCTATGCAGCGCTTCAACGGATGAAAGTAAGAGCGAGGCGACTTGATATCAAAGTCATCTGAGAACTTATAGCTTGCGCCAATGATGACAGCGTAATAATATCCAGCATCTTCGCGGGCTATTGTCCGCATCTCATTTGGGCCTATAGAAGGTTAGAGCTTGGCAACCAGAGGCCCAACAGGGTCTTTACTTACTCGCAAACCTTAGAAACTCCGCTTTGTCCGCCATGGTGATACAAATGCGACAAAATTAGAGAATGTGGATTCACGGGAAATACTGGTGCAGATAAGGTGATAATCAGGCGAGGCTGTCAGCCGCCTAGAGTGATTCCGAATAATGAGTGGGGGTTGGGAAGTGTATGCCTCTTTGGGCGGCTGGACAAGTTTAATTACAAGACATGATTTGAAGATTGCCAGTGCTATCAAATCGTGAAGGACTTCGGAACGGGCGGCTTCTCGAGCCGTAAGCAAGGAAATGAGATGTGGGCCTCATGGTGCGACATGGCCCAAGACGGACGAATTTAGCTATCCAACCGAATGATTCAGATCAGAATTACTTCATAACAGAGTCAGAAAGCAGTGCACGTATTCCATAAAAGCCACATGTATAGCCATGAACAGGGAACAACAGAGGCCTGCGTGAAGATTCAATATAGCTCATATTGCATCACTAATACCTAACTAGTACATCAGTCTAATCCCAATAGAACGAACAAGATAGTCATATGCCAGACTTTTCGTGAAAATCTGCTTCGGTATACTAACGTTTCGGTGAAGCATAATGTATGATTGATGGAAATATTCAATTAGACCCTGGCCGTGACTCATTCGGTAGGTTTCCCCTCACTTCATTGAAGCGAGCGTATCACCTCCAAAGTCTTGATCGGTCGAAATTGCTAGTCGACCTATATAGCATCTTGATTAGCCACGGCAACAGTGTCTTATTTCAAACCTTTCATCTTCCTTTACAATGTCTTCAAACAGTGTACCAAGGTGTCGTTTTCGAGACCTTGTACCTGATGCACCACTGGGCTCCTGGAAGCCAGGCCCCAAAAATGG
Organism: Fusarium devonianum; assembly: GCA_017140155.1. Classification (NCBI taxonomy): domain Eukaryota; kingdom Fungi; phylum Ascomycota; class Sordariomycetes; order Hypocreales; family Nectriaceae; genus Fusarium; species Fusarium devonianum. The sequence continues at coordinate 54,636 of JADBHU010000047.1, read as the reverse complement.
GATTACAGACGTTCCAGGAGTCAAAGTCAAGACTATCACAATTCGAGACGGCTCTGGCGTGAACACGGGCGTCACAACCATCGTGCCTCGAGACGATTGGTTTCACCATGCTTGCACAGCAGGAATGTTTCGCTTCAACGGCTCCGGAGAGATGACGGGCACGCATTGGATCCAGGAAACAGGTCTACTTCACTCGCCAGTTGTCATCACCAACAGCTTCGCCGTTGGACCGTGCTACACGGGCATATACAAATATGCTATCCATCACCACGGACAGGGAGAGTCTGGTGTAGACTGGTTCCTTCTCCCGGTTGTGGCAGAGACATTCGACGGGCACCTCAACGACTTGCGGCAATTCGCTGTTACACCAGAACATGTTTTTGAGAGTTTGACAACCGCTTCTAGCGACCGCGTTCCTGAAGGGAATGTTGGCGGAGGAACAGGCATGCTGTGTCAGGGTTTCAAGGGCGGGACCGGAACAAGCAGCCGAGTCGTGGTTGGTGATGAGGCCAAATCATATACAGTGGCTGTGTTGGTGCAAGCCAACTACGGACGAATGCAACATCTGCATATGTGCGGAGTTCCTGTTGGGCGTATTCTCGCGGCAGAAGCAGCGAGGACTGCTTCCGGGGCAGCAAAGAAGGCGGAATACGATGCAGCCAAAGACACCAAAGACGGTTCCATCATCGTCATCCTCGCCACTGACGCACCGCTTCATCCAACTCAGCTTCAAAGACTCGCCAAGCGGGCAACAGTAGGCCTTGCCCGGGTTGGCGGATACGGACACAATCCGTCGGGTGACATCTTCCTCGCATTCTCGACTGGCAACAGTATCCCCGTCCAGACCGTGACCGGTCAGCATCGGGCTGTCGATCCCTTCAAACCGCGAGAACTGGATCTGAAATTTATTGATGACCAATCCATCAACGGGTTGTTCGAGGCTGCTGCTGATGCTACGGAAGAAGCAATCTACAATGCGTTGTGTATGGCGGAGACGATGACTGGCTATATGGACCGCACCGTCGAGGCGCTTCCACTACACAGGGTGGCGGAGATTATGTCCAAGTACGCAGAGACAGAGAGCTCATTAAAACCTTAGTATGAGACTTACCGGATATAATGTGCATACATTCAAGAGCCTCGAGGACACTATTCGTGTGGCGGTTAGCGTCCCTTATGCTCGTATGTGTACCTACAGGCAGACCATCCTTCGACTTTGTGCGTACCGTCATCCAATAGACATGCTTTTTACAAGTTTCAGTAGATAAGGGTAAATTGCGAGACAAAGTTCTCAGAACCGACCGTTTTTACACTGTTACACGTCATCAACTGACGCCAACGGGTATGCAACGTCGCTATGGCTGAGAGGGGGTGTAACTCAACCATAGAGACCTAGAATGATCGGCCTCCCGGAGACAGCTAATAGATTTGTCGGCCCCTCGTCACAAAACGTTTAACCCTGAACAGAAATAAAGAATGAAATACCATTTTCAAATACATTTCTTCCTTTACCTTCAAAGCTATCGAAATCACCATGGGGAATGCGAATCGCACTTCTGATGCACTTGCTGGTCTTTGTTCCGAGGATCAGCGACACCTTTTGAATACAATTGACTCTTTGCGTTCACATGGTATCGACCAATACGTCTCTATACCGCAGATCATGGTTTGCGGAGACCAGTCTGTTGGCAAGAGTTCCGTACTCGAGACCATCTCGGGTGTTCCTTTTCCAGTTCGAAGCAATGTCCGCACACGTTTCCCCACGGAACTGATTCTGCGAAAAGCTGCGCAGACTGGTGTCAATGTCTCTATCGTACCTCATAGCTCCCGCTCGGAGGACGAGATAGCGAGGATGAAGTATTTTCAAAAGAAGCTTGACGATTTCGGCGAGCTGCCTGGATTAATCGAGCGAGCAAAAGATGCGATGGGGATCGGCACTACCGGAAGAGCCTTCTCAAACGACATTCTTCGCATTGAAATTAGCGGGCCGGATCAACCTCACTTGACCATTATGGACTTACCTGGGCTCATTCATTCAAAGACCAAGAGCCAGTCAGAGTCTGACTTTAAGCTGGTTAAGAAACTTGTGCGAGGCTACATGAAGCAGCCTCGGAGCGTGATTCTGGCGGTCGTCTCGGCCAAGAATGACTACGCAAACCAGGTGGTGCTCAAACTAGCACAGTGGGCAGATCCGCATGGTGCACGCACGCTTGGGGTTATCACGAAGCCTGATACACTCTTTAACAGAATTTTATCAAATTGGCTCAGAATCGGGATGTGGAGTTTCGATTTGGCTGGCACGTTCTTCGCAACAAAGACTCCGAAAAAGACGCATGGGGTCTAGAAGAACGCAAAGCCCAGGAAGAGGAATTCTTTACCGAGGGTGGTTGGAGAGTCCTTGATCCGTCTAATTGGGGCGTCCAAGCCTTCGTAAGCAGGCTCGAGAAGTTGTTCTGAAATCGAGAAAAGAAGCGTTTCATGTCGAGTCAGGCTGAAGAAACTGGGCGAGCCGCGTACAACATCCGACCAGCAAAGAACTTACCTTATTCGGATCAGCCAGTCGTTTCAGGGCATCGTCAAGGCAGCGACCGATGGGACATATCATGATCCGTTCTTTCAACACCCAGTTTCTAATCGATACATAAAACGTATTCGAGCTGTGATTCAGAATCTCTGCCTTGATTTTGCAGATGAGCTCAGCCGTAAAGGTATTTCTACGTACGTAACCGATAGCAAGGTTGAAGAGATTGTTCGCGAAGGTGCAACTATGAGCAAGGAAAAATACACCGACTACGTTGTTAAATTGATGCACCGGAGCCGTGGCAGAGAGATGCCTGGTATGTTCAACTCCATGATCGTTGCCGATCTAGGTATTTCAGGCACAATCGTCGCCCTGGCAATCCATATCCGGGACTCACATCAAGATCATGTGGGCGGCAGCTTCCGATTTCTTGCAACTTGTCGTCAAGCACATTGCCGACTTGGACACGGCTGATAGATTGTGGTCCACTGTCTTTCTACCGAAGCTTACTGAGGTCTATGTGCGGCTGAATGGGAAAAACAAAGCGCTTCTCAGCCAGCACCAGAACGGTCACCCGATCACTTACAACCACTACTTCACCGAGACTCTCCAGAAGATCAGGAAAGAGCGACAAAATATAGAGATGGAGAAAAGACTTTGTGCGTTCTTCGGCAAGGATGAACTTCTTGTGGATGATGATGTCTCGGCAACCTTTAACTTGAAGAAGTTGGCAGCACACTTGACGGACCATACTGAACCTAACATGGATCGCTTCGCAGCTGTCGAAGTCCTCTATTTTCAGGAGGCTTACTACAAGGTATGAACAAGTCTATACACTGAAAGGCTGAAATCTGAGATTTTGCAGGTTGCTATGAAGAGATTCACTGATGATTTTGCGGTGGAAGTAATCGAAGAGGGCTTGGTCGCAGAGCTTAGCAAGATGATCGACCCCGTCAGTATTTCCATGACGTCCACATACGATCTGGCCAAACTTGCAGGTGAACCAGAAGCTGGTCAACTTGCTCGAAGAGAGACAGAGGCAGAGCTTGGTGTGTTGAAGGATAGCATGGAAATATGCACGAGGTTTGCTGTTGCTGGACTTGGATCTACTAGCAAGATTGACTCCATGGGCTAAGCAAATGTACAGGCTAGTTTATAAATATAAGAATGCTCATAGTGAACGCTCGAACCAAAAGGTGACCCAAGGGCAAGAATCGTTTGATTGATTGGTAGGATATGTCCAACGGACAAGTCGAGCCTGTGGAACTGGGTAAGTTCGAGGACGTCTGGTTCCTAGAGAAGCTGCTTATATATAGGCACAAGCATCGGCCTCACTTTGGCAGAAAACATAGACGTGGCTTTGCTAGCCTCATTTGTACCTAAAGGTCCTGCTATGGATAACGAACATGAGTGTCAGCCCTGGAGACCCTAAATGGAATGGTAGATCAGCAACGGGTTGGACATGAAGATCGAATGATCTTAGCTTAGCCGAGTGCACTACGACATCCCACTCGGCAACAATATCCCATCACAGACCTACTCGAATAAAACCCACCCAGTCTAATTCTCCATCCTCCGGCAATATCGAAATCCCTAGTGTAATCCCGGCGTATCACACAAGACCCTCTCCGTTGCGCACTCGGCCATTGAGCTGACGCGCTTGACACAGGCCATTGTCTGGTAGCCGTCAATCAAGAGATGTCGACATCGCGCGCCAATGACAAGGCCCATTAGATCAGACAATAGCCAGCCAGTCCGCAAGTTGACCCACCCCGGGGCTCGCCGCGTGTAGCACGGTGGTGGAGTCTGGCGATTGACGCCATCGCGGACCCTGGCCGGTAGTAGAGAGAGCACAGTCTGGAGGAGGGGCAGTGAGCGGGGAAGTTTTGAGGGCCTGGCATAGATCTGCAAGGTCGCTATTATAGTAGTAGCATGCGAGGTAGCCGATATGGTCGGAGACCTCAAGATGTTTTGAGTTTTGCAAAGATCATGCTTACACGATCCTATTTAGACAAGTCGCTAGCAAAGCTAATAAAGAAAGCCTGTCACAAACTGAACCCTCAAAGTCTAACGCATCTCTTCTGGAATTCGTCGACTCTCTTATCGCATCTCTCAATTGCGGCATATTAACCTTGAAACTGATTTGCCGACATCGGGTTCGCTGTGAAGGCGTGATCATCCAACATCTGTCGCAATATTTCGCCATTGTGGGGATTATTAATGAAACCTCACTAGCACAACGGATCCACGCCAACCCAGAAAATGGAAGAACAGTTATAAAGAGATTATATGTGCCCAGCAATAGTGACCTGTTCTCCTCAGTAGATCTGCAATTCCAAGTCACAGTACAAAACCGCCAAGATGCCTCTCGAGTTCATTAGCATAACTTTCCCCAACGCCTCTACGGAGCTTAACCCGATTCCGGGTGCCGGGATCGACCCCGACTACCTTGTTCGCTATGCTCGAGCTCTTGATGATCACGAGTTCAACTACACCCTTATCCCCTATGACTCCTCCTCCTACGACCCCTTCACCATTGGCGCTACCATCGCCTCTGTGACCAAGAAGATCAAGGTTGTCATCGCCCTCCGCCCCAACACCCTCTACCCTACTGTGGCCGCCAAGGCCCTTGCTACTCTCGACCAACTCAGCAAAGGTCGAGTGATTGTCCACTTGATCGCCGGCGGTAGCGACGCCGAGCAGGCTCGTGAGGGTGACTTCAAGAACAAGGAGGAACGATATGAGCGCCAGGAGGAGTACATCAGGATTCTCCGACGTGCCTGGGCGTCAGATGAGCCCTTCGACTGGGATGGCAAGTACTATCAGTTCAAGGACTTCAGTAACAAGGTCCGCCCTACCAACAACCACATCGACCTCTCCGTCGGCGGCTCATCCGACGCCGCTTACCGCCAGGGCGGTGCCCTCGCCGACATCTTCGGCCTCTGGGGCGAGCCTCTCAAGGAGACCAAGGAGCAGATCGACCGCATCTACGCCGAAGCCGAAAAGGCCGGCCGAAAGGACCGTCCCCGCATCTGGGTGACCTTCCGGCCCATCATCGCCGAGACTGAGGAGCTCGCCTGGGACAAAGCTCACCGAACACTGGACGCGCTCAAGGAGAACCGATCCAAGGGCACTGGCAAGCACGCACCAACCACCGCTGCCCCTCAGAACGTTGGCTCTCAGCGCCTCCTGGACATTGCCAAGCGCGGTGAGGTCCAGGACCGCGCTCTTTGGTACCCCACTGTGACTGCTACCAACGCTCGCGGAGCCTCGACTGCGCTTGTGGGCTCGTACCAGACCGTCGTCGACTCGCTCATCGACTACGTCGATCTCGGCGCTGACCTGATCTCCATCCGCGGCTACGACAACCTGAACGATGCCATTGACTACGGTCGATACATCCTGCCCAAGGTCCGCCAGACGTTGAAGGAGCGGGAGAACGGCACCAATGGTGCCAAGACTAACGGCGCTTCCGTGGAGGTGCCCAGCACAGAAGCCAAGTCGGAGTCGAGGACTGTTCCCGTGGTGGCTTGAACAGGGAGAATGAAGCAAAACTCGGGTGTTGCAAGTACGGGCATCGAATCCATAAGTCGTAGCGTTTAGATCATAAAGGTCCTATCAATAAATTCGTAAAACTCTAAGTCTATTTTCTGTCCTGCTGAGCCCCTGGCACTTTACCCAGTCACAACCTCAATATCACTATACTGTCTACCCTGGTACCACTATGGGGCAATGCGATTTATCAAAAGTGATGTTGCGATGAGAAGGCTCACTTTCTTACGTGCTTGCAATTATATATCGTCACTGAAAATTATCGTCAAATGTTTCAAAGATTCTATGATAATCTTCTCTATAACCATCTAGTATTCTTTCGTACATGACTGCAGTGTCTCTGTACTGTGTTAAAACCTTGCAGTGCATGCATTGCTGGTTGCCGCCTTGGTGTATCAGAATTTCAAGAACAAGAAGCCTGTCGTATTTGAAATTCATACTCAACGCAGGTTGTTATTACTTACGGAATGTATGTCGTCCAAACGGTTTGCTCATCCTGCTTTCACTACTACGAGGTGTTTTCCCCGCACAAAGAAGCCGAGGGTACTTACTTATAAAATTACGTCAGAGAGCAGGATATCTTAACCTTTTGATTGGGAACATAAAAGGGAAACCTCTTGGGCTCACTACTCGCAGTGGTTCTATCAAAGCAAAGTAGCGGGCCCTCAACACTGCCCATATTGGAATATTGTTGCCAGTTTGCACCATGTCCGAAGCTCGTTCGTATCCGCTGAAACAACCTCCCAACCACAAACCTCCGGTCCCCAGATGGCAACTGTTTTTCGACACGGACGTGAGCCATGTTTATACGGCATACATTGGCATCCAGATGCACACAGATGATGTGGGGAGCCCAGAAGCTGCGACGCAAACGGGTGAGGCTTTTAAGAAATGGCTGAGCGAGGGCGCGGTCGATGGTCCCACTGCAACCGAGGCATTTTCATTGATCGAGGGAAACGACCTAAAGGGTGCCAGCATTTGGGTCGGTTACTGGCTCGATGAGACCAGTTTCATCAAAGCGCTCAGACGATTATCGTTGAGCGAGATATACGCGAATCTTTCTTCTTCGGGGAAGAAATCAATCGGCTTATGGCAGGAATCCTTCACGACACCCATTTCGAGGCTAGAAACCAACTATACGGGACTCGACTACCTTCCAGGCGTAGGGAGATTGCCCAAAACCAACACGGCGGAGCATACACTCACGGCCTACTGGGGTGCAGCAAGAGATCGAATCCCAGATTCTGCACACGATCTTTTTGCTCCAGAAGATGTACCCATTTTGAAAGAACCTCCCAGAGGCTTAGGTCAGCGTCTTGTTGGGAGCAGTTACAACAACCTCGTTCACATTCGATCCGGGCAGTTCTGGGAGAATTGCGGCATGGCCGAGACAGACTCTTACGAAGAGAAGCTTGAGCCAACACTCCAAGCCGGCCTCAGGTACCTCTGGGATAACCCAAACGATAGTGGTGCTGCTGGGTTACGATATCTGCGTAATCGAGACCCTCTAAATCCTGGAGAGGATACTTCACGAAGAGAAACCTGTGCTGCTGGTTTCTTCTCCAGTTTGGGGGCTCTGGAAGGTTGGGCAAAGAGTCATCGATCCCATCTTGCAATTTTTCGGGGCGCTCTCACTCATGCAAAAGTCTTTGGCGACGACAGAAAGTTTCGGACCTGGCATGAGGTTTCAGTGTTGAAGAAGGGGGATGCCAAGTTTGAATATATAAACTGCGTGCCACAGACGGGGGTCATTCGCTTCATTTCACTTGAGGAACAGAACGGAGAGCTGTTCTAAGCTCTGATGATGCGGTTTTCTAGGATTTTGACCGGGGGCAAGGAATCTCATTATCTCAAGATATCTTACTTATTCTTGTTAAAGAGAAAGATATTGCGCAGGCAAAGCTTCTTTGACCAGAGTTCTCGTACCCCACTAGACACACATTACCTACTTTCATTATAGAAAAAAAGGCACGGCTTTGTGGCACTTATGCTTCATAATTTCCCTAATCATCATCATAGTTGTCAAGCCTAACATTTGGTAAACCCTGAAGAAATTCTCAAAGCTGTGAGTGAATACAAGACATTCTCAAACGCTAGACCATGACACACAATGATCATATATGGAAATATGTCTTAATTCTCTCCCTGCTCAGTGGCCATCCAACCAGCAGAAGCCCAGAAAGTGCATCAAGGGAAGGCGAGAGGATGATTCCTGCCCAACATGGTCAGCCCTAAGGGACAAGGGACGGGCCGCTGTCCTGTGCATCAAAATGGCAGTTACCCTTTTGGGTAACTTCAACAAAAAACGGTGTCTTCACCAAGACTCGCAAAACTTGATCGACAAAACGTAAAGCACTCTTAAAAGAGTAAAGGACAAAAGAAATGCCCCGTACTGGAATCGAACCAGTGATCTTATCATTTCGGAAATGTTTACTAGTGATACGCTTTACCACTGAGCCAACGGGGCTTGAAGGGGTTATCGATGTTTATCCTTATATAGGAAAAGCAACCCGAGCTATCGAGAGTTCCACCACTTGTAAGAATAGCCCTGCAGGGTACGCGACGACGTGTCTACCGTCGGGGTACCGCTCCATCGAGAACCATCAGGATCAACATGTAGGTGGGCCAACATTTTAGGATACGATATGAGCGACGGTTACGGCTTCAAATAGTCACTTGGTCGTGTTGGAAACCTGTACGTCTTCGAACTGAAACTTGCTGAGTTCTATTCACACTACGCAAGCAACAGGAACAGCTTCTGGAGTTTCAACAAGACTCAAACGAGATCAAGCCCCGCAAAAGAGGACGGCTGATAAAGGTGGCCCACATTGAATTGCGGATCTCCGCGGTGCCCCGCAGCCGTCGACATGATTCCAAAGATCAGGCCACTCCAATTACCACCTTAGGAAATAAACAGAGCTTCAGCTGCAGGTATGGCTCGAGCATTGCCGCTTAGTGTACACGACAGCACTCTGCGGAGAACAATACGAATGCTGGCCTTTCATATTTCTAACAGATGTGTCATGTTTTTGCCTGTTAATGCACTGCTTCTCTATCACCCTCAGCTGGGTCTTCCCGTGCTAGCTTTCTGTCAACGATGCCAAGATAAGCATGCGGCAGTTATGCACGAAATGGGTTTGGACTCACAAGATAGGGTCTTGCAAACACCATCATCCTAATTCGTGTCTACGTCAACTAGGCCACTTCCAGGCTAGCAACCCACACCAAATGATTCCAGATAGTCGACCCCAGCTGTGAGTTTTTCTCAGTCATGCACGAGCTGATTTGAGGGTCCCCAGTCTGACATTGTGACTTCTGCTATTGGCCATACGCTATCAATTTGATACCCATAATAGTGCATGAGCAACTGCCAGCGAGGTATGTCCTAATATTTAAACAGTCAACCACCTCTACATATCCTGTCCTCCGTTGATCGTGCATTCAGTAAAACTATTCTATCTCCAGATTTCTCCTCGTCCCCAATAGTTTCATTACAACCACCAAATATGTATATCCAAGGACCACACGCAGAAGCTGATCTTCGCGTTCTGCGAAAGTTGATCAGAGAAAATCCTCTGGGTCTGCTTACTACCGCCATTTCTTCTCCCAAATACCCCTTTCTTCAGACGAGCCATATCCCCTTCGTGCTAGACATCGAAGACGAGTCGAGCGAGACTGAGCTGGGACGACTACGGGGTCACATGGCGCGGGTGAACCCACAGAGCAAGGCCATGATCGAGTCTCTCTCCGAGAAATCCGAACTAAACAACGTCATCGAGCAAGACGTAATCATCATTTTCAACTCTCCAATTCAGCATTATGTCACGACAAAGTTTTACACAGAGACAAAGCCCACGACCGGCAAAGTAGTCCCCACATGGAACTACGCCGCCGCCGAGGTCTACGGCCGCGCCAAGATCTTCTACGACACCAAGTCCGAAGAGACAGGGAAATTTCTCTCGAAGCAGATGGAAGCTCTGAGCTATCATGCCGAGGCCAAGATCATGGGGTTCACTGGCGGTGACAAGCCAGTGGACTGGAAGATGTCTGATGCTCCGGATCGGTACATCACCCTTTTGCAGAAGAGCGTCATTGGCGTTGAGATCGAGATCACGAGAATGGGTGGAAAGTTCAAGATGAGCCAGGAGATGGGGATGGGTGACCGGGAAGGCGTAATCAAGGGCTTCTCACAGTTGAGATCTGAGACGGCACAAGCAATGTCTGAGATGGTACAACAGCGGAGCGACCAAAAAGAAGGGAAATAGACTTGATAGATCAGGAAGAACTTGGAGGAGTCACGTACTGTGTAGAGGAAAGCGCTGGAGGAAGCACGGCTGGCTGGGTCATCTTGAAATTACCAGAGAAACCTGTTCAACATTTTGCGGTTTCCCAGTAACCCGTATTCTCACTCTATTCTCGCGCATCGCGTCAGAGACTTGGCATCCAGGAGTCCGTCCAATACGGCTCAATGGGCCGCCTGATGATTCCCAAGTCTCTCAGCACGTCCGGCTCCGCATCAGGTCGCTCATGCGCAGGGTTGAACTCGTCCTTCTCAGTTCCCACGTTGAAGGGGTTGACCTGCAACGGAAAGCTCCCATCTTCCATCCCAAAAGGATTTATCCCCTCTCCATACATAAAATCCTCAGCTGGTTTGCTCACCCACACAGATTTCCCGGCCCGGTAGCTATGAAGACTGGCGCCCATGGTGAGTCGTGGCTTCTCGCCCTCGGCGCGGTGACGCCAGTCTAAGCCGTCACGCATGCGGAAGAGCAGGCTCCTAGGATTGCCTCCAGCCTCTAGAAACTCGAGAAAGGTGAGCTCCACAGAGCGTAGCGTCGCTGGCAGTGCGGTAAGAAAGGACATCACATCAGCTTCTGTGACCAAAAAACCCGAGAGACCAAAGTGCCGAAGCCGCGGCCATTTCTCAACCGGCAAGATGGAATGCAACGGGATCGCGTGTATGAGGGCCCCAAATCGGTCAGGGAACGTAGCGCCGCCCAAATAGACTCGAATGATAACGTTGGAATGGAGACTGAAGTGCTCGAGATCAGCTCCCTCGGCTAGGGCGCGCTTCAGTAATCCGCTGCGGTAGGATTGCCACTGCTGGTACTCAAGTCCGCTAACGAGAAGGGAGAGATCGAGCCGGCGGAAACCGGGCCTTCGCAGAATTGTAATGAGGTTATCATATTCTTCACATGGCTCATCAAAGATGTGGCAGTTGATCCCTGTATTGAGTCCGTGAACATTCGTAATGAGCTCGGTTACGCTGTGCAGGGCTGGTTGTTGGGCTAGAAGGCGCGTGACGATGCGGAATCCTCGCCACTGATCCTTCCTTTTTTCACTTGCTGTATTCCAAAAAGCCACTAAAGGCTCGTGACCGAAATCCTCGCCCGTTGGCCAGCCGCGCGGAAGGGCGTAATTGAAGCCGTGCGGAAAGCTGCGGATCATAGGCGTATCATACAGGGGCGTCCAGAGATAGCCATGAGTAGCGGGTGTAATAGTGACTCTCTTTAGCGACGGGAAGCGCTGTAGGCCACATTTGAAGGCTTCGGCGTCGGCTCCCGTTTTTTGGACCTCGAGCTGCTGTCGGAGCAGCTTCTTGTAGTACGCCCAGCACTCTTGGGGCGACATCATATTGGCGTACTGCTGGCGCCTTGCAGCGTGATCTGGACGGTCGACGTCGTCGTCTTTGCGCTCGATCAGCACTTGGATGTTTTCCTTCAGTGCCCTAGTAAACCACGGTGGCAAATCCTGCTCAGGGTCGTCGCTCCAATCCACCTCGTCATAGAGACTACTATCGGTTTCGGGGTCTACTGTTAGAGCCGCATCGTCCCAGATGATCTCGGTGACTCCTTTGCGGAAGATCTCATGGTCTGCAATAGCTCGGAAAACCTCAATGTTGCGCGGGTTGGCCGAGATGAAGACACGGTCTAAGCGGAGATAAACCACATCCCGGAACCAGGTGGATGCCAGCCGGAGTTGAGATAAAGCTCTCAATACCAGAGAAGCCAGTCCAGGAAGAGAGAGAGAGAGCAGATCATAGACGTCTCCTGGACCACGGCGCGTGCAGTCTTAGGTAGAGTACAGTTGTATAATGGTTAAATTGTCTAAAGTGGTAAAGTAATCAAGTGATATAAGAGGTGAGCGTTTGAGCGGATAGTGAATAGTACATAGAATTTGGGCCGGTGCATAAAGTTTAATTCTTATATACTCCAACAGTGCGTTTGACTTGGACTTCATGCCGCTAAGTGAGTACTAGCATGATAGTATTGTTAACGTTGGAGGGAAAGGTATCTAGCTCTATACCCCTATATAAAAGCACCCGTCTATGTCAACCCTAAGACACGAAGGGGATGCAAGGTTGCCAAATTCGACGACCAACGCACTCTGGCAGGGTACGTTGATGTTCATATAACGCACGGGGGAGATATAAGACATAAAATTGGTATTTTTAAAAATGCCATATGGCCCTGTATAAGTACTCTATAGAACTAACCTCAAATAGAATTGGACCGTTGAGTTGACAGCGCCAACAACCACTTCCCAAGATGCTCTCCGGCCGTGGAACGAGCATCCCCCCCTCCGATCGGACTTTCGTCGTCCGATTCCAGATCTGCAATCCACTCATGTTCACGAATGTCTCTCTCGGCCACAGGAAATCCGTCTTCGTCCCGGAGCCAAGTGAAGATATTCCTGGTCACCATTTCAGACACTTCCTCCTCAAGATCGAGGCTATCATAGTCGACGGCAATGCTGCTGTTCCAGCCAGGCGCTTGCTTCCCGCTCGGCTTGGCACGGATGGCCATGGCAGAAGCGTCGTTTCTTCTTTGCTCAACCTTGTTCCCTTCCTGGCAATCCCAGGTAAAGCTCTCGTATTCAAGGCCATGAACTGCCGGGCATCGAGCATGTTGACGAACGTCAAGGTCGGTATCTTCCATAGCGGTAAAGCCAAATGGAGCAAATGGGAAGAGTGGCGGGCCGGTGTGACCTGCTGCGTGTGATAGGTACATCAGCCGGCATTCGTCAGCCCGTGAGATCTCAGGGACACTGGGAGGTACTCTCGGGATACGCTCTTGGATGAAGGACGCATGCGTTCCAGTCCAGGCGGCAGCGCTCAGGTCGAGTTTCCACCAGCCCATTCTACCTTCCTGGAGGCATCTGGTTTGGGCACCCGTGATAAAAGCGCCGAGCCAGAGAAATTCAAGGCCCGGATCCCTTTTTGTCAACGTACGCAAGAGAATTTGCGGGTCTCTGGCCTCATCAGAGTCCAGGAATGCGAACGAGCCCTGTAGCCAAGCTCCGCAGAGATTGCAAGGCACATCAGGCTCGAAGAAGACGCTAGCCAAGAGGGCCTTGACTCCCCTCGCGTTGGAATTGAGCGTGAGGAGTCGATCCAGGTCGCAGAGTTCCCCATCCCAGACCGGATGGGCCTGGTTTTGGTAGTCCCTGGGGCTAGCTGTGCGTGACGGACGAGGAATAGGTAACACAATTCTTTTATTATCGTACTCCGTCACCGGAATGAGCAATGCAGCCGCAAGGGCAGCTTGGCTTTGCTCGGCGGTACCATGAAGATGGCAGTAATCTGACAGGTAGCGGATGGCCGTATCGAACGATGGAGGATGGTGAGTGGCAACGTCCGAGTAGGGCTCGATGTTGGCTGAAACGACGAAAGCCGGCCCCGACTGAGCCCTGACGGACCATGGTGAGTAGAGAAGAGATCCAGTCTTGCTGCGGATTGATGCCTCCCAGCTGCCGTCGGCCGCCAGAACAGCTGTCCACCATCGAGCAGCGGCAGCATCCACGTCACCTAATTCTACCGCAACGGGGCAGCAATCAGCTTCCCGCTCTGGCGGTCTGGTGTCATTGTCTTGTCGTGTGTGATGACATCCATAGTCGCCCATGTAGGCTCCAGGAATTAGCTCCGCCCATCGTGCTGAGAGGATGTACGCCCAAGCAAGCATGAGCACAGTAATGTGATTGTTATCTTGAATAAAGTAATCTGGAAGGTTGATCGCCGGACTTGGATCAGAAGCAAAGACAATGGGTATCGGATGATACGAAGCCACAGGAATGACCAGTTCTTCCTTGAACAGGTCGAGATCGCAAAAGCCTCGAGAAGTCGCCCAGGTAGTTTTACCCTGTACCGTTACCGTGTTTGAGAGCTATACGATAAGGTTGCCTCGCGATGATATTCATAGCGCTATCTGTCCCTACTCCAGCCGGTATATGGCCACCGAACCTGTGCGTGAACAGGATACACCACCAGGAGCAACTAAGAAATCATCAGTCAGATGACCATCCGTCGGTGTTAGCCATGAACATCAAGTAACGCAAAAGTATCAAACGAAGACCGGGGGTCTTCATCGAAGGTTGTGATTTCTTATGCTAGGAGTAGCCCACCTCGAGGGCGATATAATAATCAATGAGCTTTTGTACAAACTCGCTGCTGATGTTTAGGCTCTGTATACATTGTGCCAATTTCAGTAGCATGCAAACACCACCGGTAAGCATACAATCGATAAGCGCCTCTGGCATGCGAGCCCCAAATACGTCGCCTACATTTGGCAGAATAATATTCGAGTAAAGCAGCTTATTGCCTATCATGGAACAGCAATTCCAACATGCAGAGACTGTTCCTCGTATCCAGATTATGGGCACAAGTGACATAAACAAAGGCATTAAAAAAAACCATTGTACGGATTTCGCGTCAAGCAAGTACACTATCAATTCCAAAGCGGAACGCCTCCAAGACCATCGTCTGGGCACTCTCGGCCACCGTCCGATTGCGACAACCACCAACAAGAAGTCAAACCCCACACGATGTCGATAACACTAGAATCATGTCAGCCCACTCTACAAGCGGGTTGATCTCGGCAGTTCTTCTAGACGGGCTCTGGACGAACGACGACGGCTGAGGCGCCACGTGGAGCCGACCATTGGCCTTGGCTCCCGCGCTGCTCCCTACAACAACAGCTCAATACCGAATTCGTCTCCACGAACTCGGAGCATCGCCATCGCGTTATACAATACCAGGAGGAGGGACAAAGGACGCCCAATAGAGGGGGAGCGCACAGGTAAACCCGAACAATAAGAACATCTTGCGTAGGTCTGACTCATGGTAGCTATTTTCCAGCAAATCCTTCACATGTGCACCGTACTGAACATATGCCGCAACTGACTGATCCTATTGCTCGAAAACCCAACATCGAAGTTTGGATTGTTGTCGCTTGTCGCAAAAGGCACTGCTCCCACGTGTAGTGTGTCTGGTCCCAGGGATATCCTTCAAGACCAATCTAGATTGTAGATCAGGTGGCTTCATACATAAAGCAGCCGCCAAATCCGTGCCATCCCACCCGTAAAGTAACCACCGATTATTCCGCATTCGCTTGATGTATCCCAGGTCGTCGAGACGAGCACTCTTTGTGCAACGAATCAGCGCCCCCACGTGTGGGTGTGGGCCGCTGTGTGGACCCTGAATCGGGAGCGGGATGAGGGGTTTGTAGGTTCGAAGCGACTTCTCGGCGAGTCAAGTGTGGCAGAACGCAAATGTGCTTCGTGGTAGCTCCGGCAATGAATGTTGCGAACGCAGGTGATTCGCTTTGGCCACTTATAGATGATAGTTTACTTGTGAAGATGGGGGAACAAGTGGATATGGTGGGGGTTGTGTATGTCGCGGCGATTTGAGATATAAATACTACCAAATGCATGTTCAACAACGCTCGTGGTGGGGGTTTGTTTGAGGGGTCAAGAACATTCTATTTCTTTCTCTGCTCTTCGCTCTACTTGGCCCAACTACTGCTGTTGCTCTTGTATCCAAGCAACCGATCCTTCGCCAAACTCGCAAGCATGGACAAAGCGACCCTTCTAACAGCTTCCAAGGTGGAGCTGAGTGTTTCCGCCCACCCCCGCTCCGATATCATCAGGCTGCTCAGCCCGGCCCTGCGAATTGCTCTTCACCTGCAAGGCCTCGTGAGCGCGACTTCTGTCTTCCTCTGCCTTCAAACGTGGCTTGTTGCGAGCGTCACGTTGACCGCCGTCCTGCATGCGAGCAAGATCGTAGCTCTCAAAGCCTATGTTGCGACAAAGTTCAGCGCTTTCCACGGCTTCAACATGTCCAGTCGAGCTGCATCCGGAGTGTGGAACTCCAAGGGCGTCCAGAAACTGCGCCAGAAGATCTGGTACGAGCTCGCCGTGTTCGTCCTCGGCAGCGGCAACATTCTCTTCCTGATGCTCTTCTGGCCGGGATGGTGGGTGCTCGGTGGCGCATGCTGGGCTGTCTGGATGCTCTTTGGCTGAGCGGGTTCACGTATTCGCTCGAGTTCTTTGACCACCATTCGACAATGATCAACATCTCACCATCAGTGCACGCACTGTGACCAACCCGCATCAACACAGCCGGCTTCGAGTCGATACCGATACTACCGTGACCGCTAACACGGGACCCTCAACGAGAGAAGAAGAAAGTGTTGCCGCCGGCATCCTTCCGCACATCCTTCGCGTAGTCCTTCTCAGGATCAAAGTCCTGCCACATGCTCGCAGGGTAAATGTGCTTGTTCTTCTCGTACCACCTCCTGTCGACAACCTTGGTGAGAGTGGGATCATCGTCGGCGCCCTCAAGGGTATTCACATCGGGAAGCGCCTTGGCAGCAGCAGCCTTGGAGGCCGGAGTAATAATCGGGTCGTTGGGTTTCGAATCGTCAGTAGTTTGAGGTCTCCGAGGGGCTTCAGCGCTGTAGTCAAACACGCGCTGGCCACCGGGACCAAGAGCCTTGTTCATAGCAAAGAAGTAGAAGTCATAATGCTAGACAACCAATTAGAGACTGATGAAAAGCAACCATGCAATGCCACTTACGTGAGGAATAATGACCGTTCCGCGTACAATCATCAAGTCGTCAACACCAACTCTTGCCCACTCTCTTCGAGCATTCGCCTTCTCTCCCACTCCCAGTTCGGCGCCGACCTTGCGACTCTTATCCAGAAACACCCACACGAAATCGCCTTTCTTAACGCGAACTGTGCCGCCAGGAATGTTCGAACCGTCGTAGAAGACAAAGGGTATCGCGATTTCGGTGGCCTTGACAGCTTCCTGGATGGCCAAGAACTCCCGGCGGAGGGCCTCGCGTTCGGTGGCCTCTTTTCGCAAAGCAGATTTGGTCATGGCCTTGGGCACAATGCCCACCGAAGCGTTCGCTTTGAACTTGGCCTTTGCATCGCCGTCGCTCCCATCGGTATCATCGACGCCATCGTTTTTCGGCTTTGGTGTCGGCTTCGAAGACCCTGCGTCATCCTCTTCGCCCTCGTCGTCGTCGAACGAGAGCAGTTTCGTGCCTTGCTTCTTGCCCTTCTTCTTCTTCTTCACGGGCCGAGCGCCGTTGCCCGTGTCACTGCCAGCGTTGTCAGGAGTGCCTGTCACGGAACGATCCGGTGTGGACGTGCCTGAGAACGCGGCCTCGCGGGCTTCGCGCTCCTGTTGCTCAAGGACTTCGGCGCGGCGCTTGCGAAAATCGGAGAGGTGGACAAGGCCGACGGTATGGTTCGATAATCGCTCGTGCGTCGTCTTGTTCTGCGGCGTGAACCGCGACGAGCTTTGATCGGACATGGTGGCGGGTGAAATGATGAGAGGAAGATGTTAGATGCGACAGGCCCTGAAATAATTGAAAGCTGCGCTCGGAGCGTACTGTTTGGTCCACCAGAATAAGCACTGTGATTCTCTCCGCTAAGACCCAGCAAAGCATGCACAGTACAGTGTGGAAGATATCCCATTTCATTGCGCCCAACCCCTACCTTATTACTCAGAACCTGGCTGCGTCTCGTGCAATTGATGTAAAATGCTTGTCTTGTATTCAATCGATGATAAAGTTTCTAATTGATTCCTTCGCTACAGTAGAGAACAAGTCCATTGCCAGTTGTATAAGATCCCCTCCTCAACGCGTTGTCTACGGAAGCTTCTCACCCTTCCTCGTCGCCTGTCCTACAAGAGAGTTGGTGCTATCTTCAGCATACCGCTTGTAAGCAGTAATATACCGCTCATCCGCACTCCACGTCTCCTTGACGCTGTCCCGCTCAAGCGTCGCGTCGCTCCACTTCCTCCATCTCGCCCAGGCGGCCTCATCTGCTCCGCCGCCTGACTTGGGAATGCCGTGCCCGCCATCCTTGTAGTGGTCAATCAAGAAAAGTCGCTTTGCCCAAGGCGCCAAGCAGATATCCACGAGGCTGAAGTTGGAGCCCATAAACCACGGGCCTTCGGCATCCATCTCCTTCACGAGGGACTTGATGTGGCCATGAAACTCCTCCCGCGCCTCATCGAGGCTGTAGGCCTTCTCGGGGGTGTGCTGCAGAACCTTGTAGAAGCCAGGAATGATTCGCGTGCTGATATGATCGATCCAGATCCGGCATCGCGCCCTCTCATATGGATCCGAGGGGAGTAGTTGCGGGCCGTAGGACGATTCATCCGCAAATGCTTCGTCAAGATATTCGCAGATGATGTTACTCTCGAATATGGGCTTTAGCTCCTTGCCCTTACCGTCCACTGGTACAGCCAGCGTAGGGACGAGGCCGCGAGGGTTCATGGCCAAGAAAGAAGCCTCCTTTTTGTATGGATTGATCTCGATATACTGATGAGGCACTTTCTTCTCGTGAAGTGTAATCCATGATCGCTGGACGAATGGGCAGAACCAGCCGCCGTAGAGCTTCAGCGGGTGCTCCTCTGTATGACGAGCCGCGAACTTGGCCGCAGCGCCCGAGGGCTCGGGCGGAAGAGAAGTATCGACGTTTGTCATGATGCGCCTGGATGTCCGATCGTGTAATTTGAATAGTCCTTGACGAATGAGAAATCGATGCCTTACAGAGTTGAGTGGCTGCATGAAGAGTGTTGATGAACTACGGATAAGGTTGGAGTGATTGAATGACGTGAATACAGAGGCCAGGTGCGGAGAACCCAGCCAAGGCCAGTTCCACCTCGAACCACCCATGCTCCAGGCCGGCCAACATGACGTGATGGGAACCGTGACAGTGCGTCTTTGATCAAAGAGGCTTCCTTCGACAAATCTTTCTCATAGATAACGGTTTTGTTGCTATCTGCATCACATGCAGTTAAAAGCTTACTGCACTGCTAGGCCTGACCTGGCCTTCACTTCAACTTCTTCAAGAAAAGAACGATAGATAATACTATGGAATTCAGTATTCTGCTGACCGTTTCGATCTGTCTACCTACGCTTATATCTTTGTCTTGTTCTTTGGAACTTCTGGTCAAGCCAATCCTGTGTACATATCTCTGATGATGCGGAGAGTTAACTTCTGGGTTGTGTGAGGACGGTTAGAAAAGCCTTGAGTTGCCGCTTCAAAGATGATAGACAAGTGTAGTGTCGTGGTCGTGACAATGTTAAAGACTCCCTAGATGTCAAGATGAGCGCATTACTATCATTCCTTTGCTGTTTTGGTGTCAGCCATCTAAACGTTGTGCTGGTCGTGCATCTGGTGAATTTAGAGCAATGCGCGACATGAGAGTACATAGGATAGAATCTAATCGGAGAACTCTAAACACAAAAGCACAAAACAAAGGGTTTGAGATTCAGCAATACTTTGTCGCTCTAGCTTGACAGAAACTGCGCGACGTATGCTCGCTTCACGATGCCGATATTGATGACCCGTGCTATCACAAATTCGTTCATATAGTGACGATTTTCAACCAGCATAGCTGAACGGTCGAAGTGAGAGTCTCCAAGAATAGATTTTGACACTGGAACAAGGCCTAGTCTGACCTTCGATATCGACGCGACATTTGACAACACCGCGTGGCAGGTCTCGCTTCCAGTGGTTGAGCGAGCGGGCTGTATTGATAATTATGACTGTCTGGTGACCTCCATCGCGTGTACCAAAGGTATGCTAACTCCTGAACAGAGGCCCGCTTTCAAAACAGAAAAAACCCTCTACAGGCGAACATGGAGCTCGTGAAGACGCGCCATGTAGTTTATATAGCCGTACCGCCGAAGCGAGGTATGCCAACGCTAGTACAGAGCAACTGTTGAACGTGGCATATAGAAAAGGCCCGGTATTGCACGAGCAAATTGTCAGCGAGGTGTCACATGTTAGAACATCACCAGGAAGATAAATGACACCTTAGATGAGTAGAAACTTAGGAGCGTGACCAGAGACTTCACTATGTAGTACCCAGAGTCGCATTGCCGACTTGCACAAATAATGAAACGTATCAGTAGTAAGCTGTGTTTATGGGATCAGCGAGGTTTCTTTTGCTACCAGCTTGAATGTCCACATTACACTTTGCCCGAAAATGGCCGACGGTGAGTGATGAAGGCATCGTCTGCAGACTATTCGTGTAACTTGTACACCGGCGAGTGCTTGGAAATTCTACTCATTACGCTTGAAGTTCTGACCGCCGCACGTGGCCATCCTCCATCCAAACGCCAGCTTCGGTCACCGCCGGGTACCTGACTTTGGTCTGCCATCGCACAAACGTCAACCGTCGCACAGAACGAGGCTTGGCCTGGGCCAACAGCGGGAATAGACATGTCATTAATCGACTCCGTTATCGGTAAAGACTACGAAGCTGGCTGGCTGCGGAGATCTATACGACACGAGACCGCGATCCTCCCGTGCCGCCCGCTGAGTTGGCTGTTACGGATATAGATAAACCCAGTCCTCCGCCAAGTGCAGAGCCAAAAAAGCTTTGTTGTATAGATCAACAACAGCAGCTTTGCGGGCGTGCTTTTGCGAGACAGCAATCGATGTCACTATAACGTCAACACTCCACAATAACTACCTACCCTCTACCCACTTGTTCTGGGAGACGTTGTCTCTGGCTACGTCTGATGCCATGTTTAGCAACACAATGATGCAGGTGATCGTGAAGTCGACGGGGATGGTCCCTGCGAAGGCATGGTCGCGGGGTGACACCCAGTCCAGCGATCCACAAGCGGTCAATGCCATCATTCACCCGGCGGCGCCTTGTCAATAAGCAGCCGGCCGCTCGCAGACCGCTCTCCTGGAGCAAGAAGAGAGAAAATAGTACTATTAGGTATGAAGCGGTGACCCTAAAACAGATGAGCCAAACGTCAACAAGCAAACATCTCGGCGTTGTGATACACAACCATGTGTCGTGGCTCGTATATCCGGACTACTGGGAGAAACGTTACCAGTTCCCACCGGGCGGATCCTGAGCCAAAAGCCACAGCGATAATTAGTCGAGGCCCAGGCTCCGTCGACCCCGAAGAATGACGTTGGATAGAGGAGTATGACATGCGTAGAGGCTCAGCTTCCCAACATGCAATGGGGATTCTGAACGCTTGTGGGCCTTCAAAACGTCGTTCGTTTTCCCCCTCGTTTATGCGGCGTTTATGTGGAGTGGTGCATTGCCGGTCGCCCAATATAGAATGCCCAGCAGATGGCTGGGATCCTTTGAGATGCGCGGTCGAGATTGCTACGCACGGGCATGGCGCAAGAATAGCCGCAAGGAAGCCGGCCCAACCCCCCCAGTATTTCCTCCATGCATCTTCCGTGCTTCGGGGGAGGGTCCAGTGCCGTTGAAGAGTAATGCCAGGGCGAGACACGGCAAGGCGATGATGGATGACTTTGACCACGAGGTGGATTTGCAGTATTACGTGTGCCTCCGAGAACGGTGCATGGGGGCACAGGCGTTGACTTGCATGCATACGTAGCGGCCATGTTGTGTATCATTTGTTTCTGGCTGTGCTGCTTCTGTGGCATTCTCTCATGGCTCTTTGCTCTGTTCTTCTTGACCGACTTGGTGGCGATGCTGAGCCTGGCTTCAGCCATCGAAGAGCTGACTCCTCCTCTAGATTGAGGATATCGCTTGTCGCTGGCGCTCGATTGCTTCGTGACCAGGTCGTGGTCTAGGCGCAAACGTCGGCCCATTTTCGTTTGTACTAGTCGCTCGTTGTCGATCTTCCCATGTGCCGCCTGAGCTTCATGTGGAGAGCGGGAGGCCGGGCGTTTTCAGGTAGGTCCACTTCGCCAGTGATAGCTCATAGTGTCACCAATTTGCTAAACTCCAAGGAGAGTGAAGCCGAGGCGGGCTGAGGACGGTTGATGCGCTGGTCAAGCCATTTCCCAAGCATCAGGTGCTCATCGGCCGCGCGCGAGCCTGACAGCATTTGGAGAGCACTGCTGCGTGCATATAGGAAGGGGCTGTGATCTTCATGTTGGAAGATAGCCGAGAGCAAATCGAAGTGCCGATGATAAACTGAAGGACCTGGTGAGAGGCTGCCTGGGTACAATTCCCGTTTTCAAGAGCGTGCCTTTTACAGTGCGGGCCACGGTTGCGCACCAACGTTGAGTGGGGCTCCCGTCGCTAAAGAAGCCCTGTAATTATTTTGTTGCGGGGCAGCTATTCAGTATTAGGGGAGTGGATTCCAGACCCTGAGTACAGTAGTGACAGGGCTTGAACCTGTTCTGCACTGTAAGCCAGACTAATTGCTTCTAACCGACCCTAATGCAGCTATGATCAAGCTAATAATGGCAGGGTAAGAAAAGAACCCCCTCACTTTCTGGACAAGACCCATTCATGCACATGGTGCTGTTCTTTCTCCAACCTTTCGCTCTGTTTATTCCTCAGCTATTTTGGGAAATCAGCTGCTCAATGCCGAGCTGAGGGTCCGGCCCCGCCCGGCAGACTCGGGGCCAAGCACCCGTGGATTGCGGGAATACGAGATGCGTGCTACGTCACTTGACAGTCCGCCCCATCCATCATTCTCATGCCGTCGGTCGAGAATGCTGTGGATGGAGGTTTTGTGTTGAGCAGATGCCTGACTTCAGGTCAGACCATCATCGGCCAGGCTCAGGTATAAGAAAGAGGCGGACCGCCCCTCATCTCCTGGTGAATTACAATCAGAGACAACCCTCACCAGCATCA
Source organism: Fusarium devonianum (assembly GCA_017140155.1). NCBI lineage: Eukaryota > Fungi > Ascomycota > Sordariomycetes > Hypocreales > Nectriaceae > Fusarium > Fusarium devonianum. The sequence goes on along the minus strand of JADBHU010000047.1, from coordinate 31,675 downwards.
TCAACAGCAGAAGTCCATCCGCCTTTAGACAAAGATCCTCATCACCACCTCAATAGTCCCCTTCAACCTACCTTTCCGACCGATAAATAACCAGCCTTGCCCTTACACAGCCCGCCCATTGCCAATTCTCGCCCTTCACATATCACACATCACCACCATCAAGATGCAATTCTTCACAACTCTGCTTGTCCTGGCCACCTCGGCCATGGCCCTCCCGACTGTCACCCTCAGCCCCCGCGCCAAAAGCGAGTCTTGCATGGCCAAGGGCGCCAAGGTCCACGAGTGGACTGTCCACGACTTCGACTTCCACTCCTCCTTCACCAAGAACACCCCCAAGAAGCAGACCGCCGTCGCTCGGGTGAGCTTCACCCTCGAGAACCCCGTTCTCAACTACAAGGCCAAGTGCTACGCCAACTCCAACCACGCCGACAACTTCTTCTACGGCTCCACCGACTACGACTGCGAGGTTCCCCTCCAGTACGATGCTGCCTCCTTTAGTTTCGACCGCAAGTCTGGCAAGCTCGCAATCACCCAGTCCTGGAGCTGCACCAAGGAGGGCGGCCGCTTCGAGGCCAAGGGCGACACCAAGGTCAAGCTCGACTGCAGCGAGTCCAACTGGAAGAACCCTGAATACAAGACTGGCGGCAACCTCTACTCCCATCGCAAGGTCACTTGCAAGAAGACCACCTTCAAGGCACCCATTCTCGAGATTAGCGCTGTCCTGTGAGCGGGCATGGCGCATCTCGCTGTAAATCCTTTCATTTCATTCTCACGACTTTTTTGGCGACCATGTTTTTGATCTTCCACGAGCAAGGTCAGGGCGTTTTTGGCTTGGGACTTGGGAACCGTTTCATCTATGACTACACCGTGACGACGGACGGATATGATATATGATCCATGACATTCTTTACGACTAATACCTACGTGGTGATGAGAGGGCACCTGTACATAGTAAGCCCTGGCGCATTGAGCGCATCTGCAGAGCAATGCATCTGCTACCACCTTAGACACTCAATCAAATATTGGACATCCTCCACTAAACGGCCTTGCATTAGTGCTTTGTTCATGTGTGCTCCTACGCAGCTAGCATATGCCCGGCATTGGCTCGGCTGGGAATTCTCTGGGTTCCACCAGTTGCCCAATTGCTGGACCCACGAGTGGTGCGCCCACTGCCCACGACAAATGGTGGCGACATAGCTCCGGGCGATATTGAGTGTTAATGCGTAGGAGCACTAGAGCAAAGCGGTGTGTATGTTAATTGACGCAAACATGGCTGTGAGACACTCGAGGGATACAAGGTGTGCCATTGAATGTCCGAGCTTGTGTTAAGCCAAAGTGGCTGTGGCTGGGAATGTGGATCTGTCTAACGTGTCTCACTTGGGCAGCACCAAAGAGAGCGGTATCATCCGGCTACCTGGTATCTGATCCCTGGAAGGACCTTTAGCTTGAAAACCCTTTCGACGCAAAATACCAAGTCCTATTGATGGCGGAGCCGATGCTGTCCACTCATACGAACCCCGATCAGGTCGCTCAACGAGTTCGATGACCTGTCATGCAAAGTCCGGAACAGACCCGAGATCGCCCGTAAGTCAACTGTTTCCAGAGCAGAAGGGGGATAGTATAGTCGGACAATTCAAATCCGCAGGTGTCTCAAAGCGCCGAATCTTATTAGTATGGCCATTGGGTGGGCTTGATGATAGGTAGAGGGCTCCTTATGTCAAATTCGGGGGAAGAAGCGCTTTAGAGCGTCATCGATGGCATCGCATTCGTCGTCTTATTTGCGTTCGCTCCTGCACCAGGGTAACAAAACTATTCTTCGATATCGCGAGCGAATTCCGAAGCGCGGACGAGCAACTTGTTCGTTGGATATTGGGCCTGGCTCAGGATTGCTTTGTAAAAACACTTCGAGTTCTTAGCAGCAGACGTTTCCTTGTGAGATCGGAAAGATCACACTTTGGAAGGGAAACCAGTCGCCGATAGAATGTGAACTACCGGTTGAAATATATTTCTTGTGTGGCTTGTTGATGGTAGGGTAGCTAAAATTTTGAATGGGACAATGTGGGCTCCGCGGTCAGCATTAGCGAACATAGACGCAAAGCTTCAGTCCATTTGGAATGTATGTCGTGTCTGATATTATCATCATGTCTCTGGATCAAATTGCCTTGGTATTGTGTCGCGTTCTGGGCGTCCCTTTCTTCCTTCCATGTACACCAAGCTGGATCTAACCTACACACCACATACCAACAAGGCATGTTGTGATGGAAGATTTGTCACACTACGGGAGGTAGGGTAAGTGCGAACGGCTCGAGTGAATCAACTACCTGCTTTAAATGGATGCAGTGTCTACAGCGCTCGTTTAGTACTGCCAGTTTTCTGCACAGGAGAAGTATTCGCCCATGGATAATTCCACACGAGTGATGTTGGGATATCTCGAGGCTTCTGATTTTCAGCCCATTTATCTGGAACAGTATTTGAGCATCTTCAGTGACCCATCATCTTCTCTTGAACACCAAATTGTTCTATGTAAGGCAAGGCATGAGTAAGTAGCTGGGTCAAGGGGAAAACAAACATCATGTTGTCCCCATAGTGCCTAGATTTGTAGTTCTGGCATGCATATCTACACAGCCTCCATTAAGCGAAGGCGTCAACTCTTGATGACGCCGAGAGGTCCATTTGGCTCAACTGTAGCTGCCAGAATAATTACGTGATTCCCGCAAGCGAGGTTGTTAAGATATGACGTCTTATGGGGTGGGACTTGCGGGTTGGAGCCTGGGGGGCTATGCTACGATTTCGAGGTAAACAACGAGGCATGCCGCGTCCATTATTCGCTTAGGCTCTCCTATCATTGGGTGTTTCATGTTGCTCTAGGTTTGAAGCAGTCATAAGTGCGACTCTGAGTCAAAGTGGATCGTCTTTTATCTTGCAGAAACACTGCCTCCGGGATTAAACCTCCAGCTTGGCGCCCCACCAACACCAACTGCGCCATCGTGATGGCCCTCACCTGCAGAAACCTTAAACCTAGGCATAGTCGTAATCTTCTTGCAGCACTGTTTAGTCACAATGCGCTCTGTGTGGATCAATAGAGAAAAGAAAAACAATGCCCTGGTCCGAATTTTCGGTTGGCCAGCGAGGTCATTTCTCGAAGCAAGATGAAAAGTTTACGAGTTTTCCATCAGATCACTCAGTCTTGAGGGGCCCACTTATTCGTCTATAAGTAACCCTTCGATCTCCCCCCGACAGAGATTTCTCCTCTTCTCCTCTTCACTCTTACACACTCTCGCACACGCACACGTACTGTCAGAACAAGAACACGAACGAACACGCACGATACCAACCGCAAACGTTAGTATCGTGCTGTGCTCACATGTTTCTTCGACGTGTAAGACGTGTGCTGATGACGATTATCATGATTTTAGGCTACGAATAAAGAATTTTCTCCTTCCCAGATCACTGCTTTCCGTTTTACCAGTGCGTTTGCTTCAGCGTCTACTAGCTCTCTGCTGTTTCTCATGACTTGACATGCGCAGAACCAGTGATTTTTATCGTTCACGATGGGTTGCTTTTGCTCCAAGGAAACGAGCCCACTCGTCCAGGTCGGTGTTGACCCCGTCCTCGGATCTAACCCTCGCGCCGTCCGGTACGAGAACCAGGTCCCGGGACCAAAGCCCGTGTTCTATAACCCTCGCACCTCCAGTAACCATCGCCGTGAGGCGTCGGCGACCTGGGAAAACTATCCGGGGGAGATAGCCGGGCTTCCACGACCCGAGCCGAAAACGATCGGCCGAGCACCGCGTCCCGCCCGTCGCAGACCTGTGATGCCGCGTGCTTCGGTGCCCAAAGGTAGAGTGAAGTGGACTGATAGCGTGAAGGAAGTGCAGAGGGCTGCCGAGAAGCGCGAACCTGGGGGGCTTTACCCGACCCCAGTGAAGAAGCGATCGAAACCGAACCGCAAGTAAGAGTAGTTCTGCAGTAATGCACGACGTGGGCTCGGTGGAGAGTAAGTTCTTGCGCTGTGAGGCCGATAGCATCTTCAAGAGAGCTGACACCATATAGGAGAGTGTGTCAGGGGCAGGTAGGGTCGTGGAAGTGCTAACGGGGATCAGGTAACCGAAACGGAGTGCACAAGAGTCGGCGCGTATTTGGCTGGTGGGAGGTAAGTATCACTCTACATTACCAAGACCCTACAGTATCAAATAAGCTGACCTTGATCAGTATGAGCAGAGGGAGGTGGAGCAAGGTAGGGTGTCGGAGAGAACGCTGACAGTGATACAGATAGTGGTTCGCGCTTTGGGTGGCCGTTGGCGCGTACCAGGGGGAGTGTGGGTGAGTTCTATGATTCGACAAACATAGTTATATTCAGGATCTTGATGCTAACGGATGAAGCAGGAGGGAGGAGTTGGAGGATGTTGAGGGGGGTTATACAGCGTTGATTTCTTGCAGCGTTCTTTCTTTTGCAGCGTTTTTTTTTCTTTTTTTGTTTTATGTCTTTTTGTATCTAGCGTTGCTTTGAGGGTGGGAGGGTGGCATAGCGTTGATTTTGTGGGGGAGGACGGCAGCGTTGTTTGAGGTTGGATGGAGGGCTGGCCAGCGTTCTTTTACTTCACCCAGCGTTCCATTCCATCTGAGGAGGCTCATGCTAACAATTCTTACAGGTTATTTAGGTTGCAAGGGTGGGTTAGTGGGCATCGTTTTCGTTTGCGATTTTGCCTGGAGCTGCACTAAAAGAAACAGTATGGGATGGAGGAGACCTGGCGTGTCGGACTTGAGCTAACCTGCTTCTACACAAACCGCTCGATTAGATGGCCGCCAAGCGATGGGTTTCGGCTCAAGGTAGAGATATTTGTTTATCTCAAATATTCTTGCCTACAGTTCGGGCGAAACGCATGTGCATAAACATCAATCTCCGATCGGATTTGATACCCAACAAGGACGTTCAAGGCTTCAAGCTCGACGCGGTACCTTCGAGATTATCTCGTGGCCCCATGTTCACTCCAGCAAGATTTGAGGTCCGTATTTTGAGCTGTAAGGCAAGTGACTGAGGGTAGAGCAACTGGCCTGAGAGATAGCTCGGTGTTTCGGTCGTATGCGTACCTGGATCGGCCAGTAAGAGATAATCCGGTCACTATAGTTCGATGTCAGTCAACCACAACGTCGCTCAGAAGATTGCGGGATTCAAAGTGTAGTAGATAGTGAGAAGCTGGTGCTGGTTGGTACGCCTGCAAGACGTATACGGCTAGGAATGGATGTGCAAACTGATGGTATCCTAGGGCTGTTCTCATCTGTCGACTTGGACGCTCGTCTCGAGGCACGAGGTCATCAAGCATGATGCCCAAGAAGGAAGAAGTTGGGACTCTGACTTGTCATGGCGGTGGACAAGGTAGCAGTGGCAGCGATGATGATCAAGTGGAACGCTGGGATATGTTGTTAAGACAGGAGCACAAGGAGGCAGAGGATGTCTGGCTGGTTGCTTGATGGCGAGGGAGCGTGTGGGATCTCACGGCGAGGGAGGAGCGAAGAATGTTGACCTGGAGATGGTTGCTCTTTTGTTGGGTCAGAACAGCAAACAAAGAACCATTATTAAAACACCAGGAAACGTGTCTTAGCTATCAAATTTGCATTTGTATAAGCGTATGATATGCTGCTATGCTCTCTTACAAGTAATTTTTATAGACAGGCTTTGTAAGGTCCGCCTTGTTCTGTAATCCGCCGTCACCTGATCCAAGACATCAGTTTCATGACATCCAAAGTAAAAATCTTTGACTCATCAGAACCAAGGCAGGCCAATGACAATTGAAGACTAGGCAAGGTATTAGATAGGATGCATACAAGTCCTACAAGCCGCATGTTGTCTCATGCTACCCAGTTCGATACTATGTGACTACCAGATGACATAACCTGACTATCAGGACCGATGACTACACATCGCATCAGCACCTTAAAATCCAATTGTTTCATATTTTCCTTAAATCTTTCCATCCGCGGAAAGGTCACTCCGATGTGGCGACTATAGAATAGTATACCAAGGCGCTCATCTCCTCTGCAGACTAGGAAGTCAGTCAGCAGGTGTGAGGTTTCATGACGTTTAACCTCCTCCAGGGTCCCTACCTAGCCTGGTATGGATCTTCCCCCGGCTTTTTAAGCTGCATCAATTCCCCGGCGCCACGCCCGTATCGATCAACTTCCCCGCAACAACTCCACAGAACGAGTCACGTCAGGGCGGCAATGGGCGGCATTCATCCCAACCAAGATCTCCGGCTTTTCCGGGTAACAGTTGTCGTGGATGAAAGTGCGGGGGCTAATAAAATGTCATATTCGTTCACACTCAGATTCTACAAGTGTTCTAAGCTTCGCTCAAAGATACCAGCATCAAGATGGCAACCAAAACGATGAAAGCAGTCAACTACCAAGGACCGTTCTCGGTCAAGGTGGAAGAAATCGACCTCCCCAAGCTGGAGCATCCTGACGATGTCATCGTCAAGGTTACGACTGTAAGATCGACCAGCCTTCTCCTCGGGGCCAGCGATAAGGACAGCTGACACGCAATCTAGGCGGCCATCTGTGGTTCTGACTTGCAGTAAGTGAAACGTGACACGATCAGGCTTCAGACAGTTGTTCTTACAAACACACAGCATGTATGAGGGCCGGACAGCGGCAGAGCCCGGCATCACATTCGGTACATTCGCAAAACTTCCCTCACCGTCCATTTGTCGTTGCTGACCATCCAAGGCCATGAGAACATGGGCATCGTGGAGGAGCTTGGCGAGGGTGTTACACTGTTGAAGAAGGGCGACCGCGTCGTCATGCCCTTCAACGTGGCCGACGGCCGTTGCCGCAACTGCGAAGAGGGCAGAACTGCTTTTTGCACTGGCGTCAACCCTGGCTTTGCTGGAGGCGCTTACGGCTATGTAGCCATGGGCCCTTACCGCGGTGGCCAGGCTCAGTACATCCGAGTTCCCTACGCCGATTTCAACGCCTTGAAGTTGCCTGCTGGCAAGGAACACGAAGCTGATTTCATTCTTCTTGCGGGTAAATGCTCTTTATACATCCCACTCATACTTCAGGCGCTAACCAAGGATCAGATATCTTCCCTACTGGTATGCTTGCTTGACTTATTCGATACATTGACTAGCTCCATCTAACTTGACCAGGCTGGCACGGTGTGGAAATCTCTGGCTTCCGATCCGGGGAGAGTGTTGCAGTCTTTGGCGCCGGCCCCGTGGGTCTCATGGCCGCCTACTCTGCTGTCCTGCGCGGAGCATCTCGAGTCTTTGTCGTCGACCGAGTTGCTGAGCGTCTTCAAGCCGCTGAAAAGATTGGCTGCATACCGGTTGATTTCACCAAGGGCGATGCTGTGGATCTGATCATCAAGGGCAACGACGGCGAAGAGGTTGACCGATCTATCGACGCTGTCGGTTATCAAGCCGTTAGTTCGAGCGGTAACACCGAGCAGCCCAACATTGTTCTTGAGAATATGATTCGAGTGACGAGGGCTTGTGGTGGTCTGGGGATTCCCGGACTCTACGTCCCCAGGTTAGTGATGGTCTTTATTAGTTGTGGGAGTATCTGCTAATCAACCTCATCTAGCGATCCCGGCGCTTCGGATGAGGCTTCAGCAAAGGGAATGATTAGTCTGAGCTTTGGCAAGCTTTTCGAGAAGGTGTGTGCTTTTCTTTCCCACATACTCTTTCTATCCTCTTAACGTCATGACAGGGACTTTCTATCGGCACTGGTCAATGCAATGTCAAGTCTTACAACCGCTATCTGCGGGATCTCATCATTTCTGGCCGAGCTAAACCCAGCTTCGTCGTCTCTCATGAAATCAACCTCGACGAGGCAGAAATTGCTTACGAGAAGTTTGACAAGCGAATCGACGGCTACACCAAGGTGCTCATTCACCCCAACGGTGGATTTTAAAGGGTTTTATAATATTGAGACTCGGGGTAAATTTCTAGTATAGTATGTAAAGCCTGATGGGTGTGGCAAAGGCATATGGATGATGCTCTGAACAGAGGCCGAGCGGCGATCTGCATGCACAATGATATTACGGCTATATCTTGAGTATCAGTATCATATGAAAATAAAAAAAGATTTAAGTAATCACGCAATTCTTCCCTGATTTGAGTGAAGTTGTTGGCGCAATAGTAAAGTTTGTATCTGAGCTGAGAGTGAATGTTCTTTAGTCCTACTTTCAAACAGTGCCACTCATGCTTTGTAAGAAGAGTTAGTAGGTCAAGTGCTAAGAGGCAACGGATGCCATTTTCCTACTGTTACTTACAACCCAATTCATTTAGGTCGAACGGTGGTCTGGGAACATAAACAAGCATCACGCTCAGTGCAACTGATTCGAACCTTTCAGATTCAAAAAATAAAAAAAATAAAAAAAATAGGAGAGCCCTGTCATTTGAATGAATGAACGCCAGGTTTCTTTGGTTCATACTAAGCAAACATGCAGATAACTTCTTATCCCAGCACACAATCAAAGCACTGGACTGGGAGAGTCGCTCTACGCCGATAAGTCGTCTTCATTCCTTACTATGTGTTACACGAGACTTGAACCATGGCCCGCATGTCTGGTTTTACGTAGATCTCACCATCTTACGCCGCATGAAACTTTGAGATAGCCGCCCTTTTAAATGTTGCGTTTTAAAACCCTGGGTCCGGTGGTGTAACTCAGGGGGCAAAGTTCAATCTTTCAGGCTCAACCAAGGGTCCTTAGATCCCCACCGGTCTTTAGAAAGCAGAAAGCTCACAGCATCACAGCCCTGACAATTCTCTTCAAGGCAGTTTCATATCTAGCCGTAGCTCTCCTGACCTTGAACAGTCGCGAAGAAAAGCTGCGATGTCGGAATCGTCGCGGATTCGATTGGCTGATCTAAGTCGCTAGACTGAAGTCTGAGTTGTTCTCCTCACTACAGGAACCCGAGCTGCCAAAACAGGAAATAGATCTCTTGACCGAGCTTATGCGAATTAGTCACATCATATCCTTCAAAAGAGCAAAAGCTGTCGTCTCCAAAGTCAATTCTTCTCTTATCCACACTCGCTCATACTTGAACATCACACAGCCATGCCGTCCGAAACCTCTCACGAGCTAACGGAGATTCGTTCTCCTGACGATAACGAGACAGAGCAACATACTGAACCAACATCTATCGATGCGCTACCGCCAACTGACCGGGGTCGCGGAGCGTATGTAGCTCTCGCTTGCTGCACTGTTGCACAAGCTCCGATATGGGGTATGCCGCAGCCTCCAGTATCTACAACGGAAACTAACGCGAAGCGTCGATAGGATACTCAGTATCCTTTGGAATCTTTCAGGAATACTACACTTCACATGGAAAGCTTGACGCATCTCCCAGCGCTATCGCCTCTATCGGTGCGTCTCAGACGGGCATCATGTATCTCATGATGCCCCTGGCCTTTGTCGCTCTCAATCGATATCCCCACCTTCGACGATGGTGCGGACCGCTGGGCCTTGCAATCACTGTCATCAGCTTGACCGCATCAGCTTTCGTCAAGGATGTCGCGGGTCTCATTGCCACCCAGGGCGTCCTCTACGCTATTGGATGCAGCCTGCTATTCAGTCCTATATCCCTCCACATGGATGAATGGTTCGTGAAGCGGAAGGGCCTTGCTTACGGCGTCATGTGGGCTGGCAAGTCTGCTGTTGGGGTTGCCATGCCCTTCCTCTTCAGCATTCTGCTGCAGCGCTTCGGACTTCGAGCTACCCTGATATCCTGGACAGTTGGCTCTATCGCGATGACTCTGCCAACGCTATTCTTTCTGAAGCCGCGGGTTGACCTCGGCCGTGACTCGCGACCTCGACCGGTCAGCTTCGCTTTCCTTGGATTCGGATCGTTCTGGATGCTCCAGCTTGGGATCGTCATCCAGTCTTTGGGGTACCTGATGCCAAGCACATATCTGGCCAGCTATGCCAAGGCCATTGGACTCTCGTCCGTCACAGGTCCTATCCTTCTAGCTCTCTTTTCACTAGCCTCTGTCCCAGGGTCTCTGATCCACGGCATGCTAGGTGATAGATTTGCAGCTACAAAGATCATCCTGATATCATCATTAGGAAGCGCGCTCCCTGTGTTCCTTCTGTGGGGTCTGAGCCGTCGCCTCAGTACCATGGTGGTCTTTGTCATCCTCTACGGCTTTTTCGCGGGAGGTTTCAGCGCAACATGGTCAGGTGCTCTCCAAGACGTCAAAGGAGACAACGCTGCTATCGACACATCTTTGGTTTTTGGGATGCTGCTTGGAGGTCGAGGTCTTGGCTTTGTGGTCGCCGGCCCCCTCAGCGGCGCGCTTGTCTCTGCTGGAAGCTCCATCTCGACTGATGGTGCTTTGGGTTACGCGACAGAGTACGGACCCATGATCCTCTGCACTGGAGTAACAGCAATCTTGGGGGCGTGGGCGCCTCTCTTCAAAGCTGGCAAATTTGTTGGTTCAAAGGGGCTGGACGCTTGTGTCCGAGTGACCATGTAGGGGGGAAAGATGGCGCTTCTTTCAAGTTTCACCTCACGAACGTGGATATGTGAGGCTTTCCAATATTAGAGAATTTGAAGGGACCTCCGCATTTGAGACATTTTCTTGGACTTTTGGGGACTAACTATCTAGCGGCTGGTTTATTTCTTTTCTATCAAGATTTCGCCATTCACAATTCCAAGTGTGGCATCATCTGTTTTGTTCCACTCGTCCCAAGCCTCGGCCATTTCGTCCAGTTCGCTCTCAGTTGCAATGCCCAGCTCGATAGACTTTCCGCGCATTTGCCCACTCAGCAATCTCTCCTTCATAGATCCAGCTATAGTTTGTTAGTAGGCTGGCCATGGCTGTAATTAGGGACACGGCAACGGTACTTACACCATGCTGCCCTGTCCTCTGGTGCGCTATAGCACCATGTCCCAAAGCTCGCCGTAACATCAGCGCGAGCGGCTCCTGCATCCAGTGCCCATGAAACAAGCCGGCGGCCTCCCTTGTCTTGACCTCCGTTGGCTAACAATGTCTTGATTTGGATCTCGTGGAACTTCAACAGGCCAGGAATTTCCGGCCAGAAGCACCACATGTGCATATCGGTCTCTCGAATTGAAACGACGCCGCCAGGTTTCGTGACCCTCAGCATCTCGCGAATGGCATCGACCGGCGTATCCAGATGACAGAGCACTTGGCTGGCGTGAGTAATGTCAAAGGTAGAGTCTTGGAAGGGAAGCTCGAAGACATTCGCTTTCTGGAACTGTATGTTGCTCACGCCCTTGGAGTCGGCGTACTGCTTTGCGCGGACGAGGATCTCGTCAGAGATGTCTGTCGCAGTGACCTGCCCATCAGGCATGTACTTGGCCAATGATACAGAGATCGTGCCAGATCCGGCTCCCACGTCCAGGAGCTTTAGTTTAGGATTCGCCTGGACTGTAGATTGAAGCTTGGGCAGGAGATGGGCCGCGCTGTTTTCGGCGGTCCTCCATTCGTGATGGGACACCTGAGAGGCGGCGTAGCCGGGTCCGTACTTGTTGTGTTCTGTAGCAGCCATTTTGATCTGTTTACTTATAAGCTATATCGAGTCCAAGTTGAAGCTGTGAACTTGCGGAGTGCTTTATACTGATGGCCAGATGGAGATAAGCGCCGGAGCTTACTAACTCCGTTACTCCAATTGTTGAAAAACTCCACAAGCTACCATCTCATGGCATTATTTCCGGTTATCCAACGGAGATATCGATGGAGTCTGAATACGAGGAAGAACAAGACAAGACCCAGATATATACCGAAATTCCTGGTAAAGGGGAGGGTTTTGGCGAATGCAGCGGTCTCCAGAAGCCGCATGAGGAACATGAGAGGTCACACTTTTTTTTGAACCACCGCGCGTAGCTCATTAGGATTTTAGCGCATCCCACGAGAGGACCACCCTCCAATGGCAATGTTTGATCCCCAATATCCGTTCCCGTCAGCCATGGGCGCTGAACGACTGTGCACAGCGTTGCGATATTGGGGACGTGACCGGCCTTCTCCTGGTTGAAACTTACTATTGCGACATATCCGTTGGCGTGGGATCTTATAGCCATATACGCGCGCAAAGGGACTGCGGTATGTTGTTTTTGGTGCATGGCTGATGGCAAAGGCCTTTCTGTGAAGCTCCGACAGGGTAGAGACCTGACCTGGGAGGTAAAGCGTATCTCAACTTCCCAGATCATGTAGGCCAATCCGCCAATGGGCCATCAGCTCAATCGACGAGCCTAAGCACCCCTCAACTCATCTTGCGACACGTCGAGCATTGGCAAGTATAGAAAATCAGTCTGGCACAAACCCCAGGTTGCTATTTGAGATCGCATCATCCATCAACGTCACCGTTGTCACCAGTCCTGACCCTGTACACTCCAATTCGGCATTCGAGGACTGAGCCGACAGCAAGATGAGGGGAAGAGCGGAATGTAATTCCACGAGGCATCGGCTCATCAGTCGCCAGAATCTGGGGAAGACCAGGACTGCATTGGCTTTAGCTGTCATGGTTGTTCAGCTCGAGGTAAACAGTGGCGATCATGGCTCCTTTGGCCCGTCGCAAGTCCCGAGCGTGCTCCCGTGGCGAGCCGCATGGAGGGTGTTCCGTGTTCCCCATGGGGTTTGAGGGGAAATAGGCTGCAATCATTTTCACGAGCTTCCTTTTTTATGATGGCGTTTGCCGCCAAGCAGATGCTGCATTTGGTGGCTTCCACAAGATGGAGCCGGGGACATGCCAAGGAGTCTTGGAGACCTTGCTACAACGGTCCGACATGTTGGCGCATAATCAATATACTCTCCAGCGCTTGCCAGTTTATCAGCCATGGATATCAGTCTTGTTCAGTCTTTTTATCTTCCTCGTGGAATAGTTGATGGAATTGATCCGGCGGACTACGAAACAGGCCGAAACTTTGGGTAATTCTTTGCAAGTCTCCAGAGCCGCCAACAACAAGACGGTGTCGGCTGTGGCGTTGAAAGCAGCTAAAAGCGGGCGTGGACAGCAAAGTTTTCTTGATTCCGATGCAGCCACGAGGTTCATTTGCTTAGCTTCTGCTACTAGATTTGCCAAGGGTTCTCGGGAAATAAGCCCCGGATCTTCCAAATGTCAGCGACGTGAGTCAAAGTTAAAGGACGATAAGAGAGGACGGCTCCGGAGGCCGGAGGCTGCAAGTTGCAACGGATCCGATCTCGAAAGGACGGAAGGATTTCTTTGCGCCGGCTCTTTTTCCCCGAGCGACATCGGTCAATCTGGGAATTAACAATCAAAGTTTTGCCTATGGTTCCCACGGATCTTGTGCCCTCCGTGACTCGGCCGTGGAGTCGAGCAGGGGTGCGTGGCAAGGTTATGACCTGCTCGACTTGGCCAAGCCCATGCCCAAGCCCATGCTTTGCGGGGTTAGTCGGAGATCTAACCCCCATTGACGAAATGGGCCTTGGTGGGCCGGGGATGGTGATGGGCGTCCGGCGCCCGATATCTTAACTTAAGCGTCATGCTGCATTCTCAGAGGCTCTCTAGGCCCGACCTCGGCTCCGTGACGGGGGGGATGATCCTGTGGGAGCTGGGATAACTGGCTCCTAGCAGCGAGTAGATGAGGAGAATGAGGAGAAGGAATGAGGGGGTGTTGTTACTTGGAGATGGCTAGTTAGACTCCGAGACATTGCAGGGTTCGCCTCTTTATAAATCCTCTTGTTGCTCCCCTCAACTCTGTTACTGTTTGTCCTACGCCAGACTCATTCCTCTTTGACGCCCACGGCCCTGTTCCTGCGCTTCCTCTTCCTTCAAAACTCTGTCAAGCACTGAAGGATCACAGCTGCTTTGCGAAGCATACACGCAGAAAGATGGCGCTCAGCCAGGACGAGAAACATGACGGGTCGAATTCGCCCGTGTCATTCGACCCTGAACGCGCTGGAACAAGCCCTGACGATGTCCACGCCCACGGAGTCGAGGCGGTCTGCCCGCCTGGAACCACGGATCGCAAGCTCATGGCCAAGATCGACCTCCATGTGATCCCGTTCCTCTGCATCATGTACTTGCTCGCCTTCCTCGGTTCGTCAACACCGTCTCCCTGTTCTGCGGCTGTCGCATTTGTTAACTGATCCCGTTGCGCAACAGACCGTGTCAACATCGCCAATGCCGACGTCTACGGTCTCTCGGAGGAGCTCAACCTCAGCGGACACAAGTACAACAATGCGCTTGTCGTCTTCTTTGTGCCTTACATCCTGTTCGAGATCCCCTCCAACATCCTCCTCAAGCGCTTCAAGCCCCATGTCTGGCTGAGCCTCAACATGTTCCTCTTCGGCCTCACGACCTTGCTGCAAGGCTTTGTCCAGAACTACAGCGGACTGATCGCGACTCGCTTCTTCCTCGGCCTCTTTGAGACCGGCATGTTTCCAGGAGGTAGGTCATCCTCACTCTGGAATAGACGTCGGATATCTCACTAACACTGCGACCAGCCTTCTACCTCATCGGCATGTGGTACCGCCGTCACGAAGCCCAGCGTCGATACTCCTTCTTCTTCAACAGCACCACCCTCGCCGGCGCATTCGGTGGCCTGCTCGCCGCCGCCATCGGCAAGATGTCCGGCATCAGGGGATACGCTGGCTGGCGCTGGATCTTCATCCTCGAGGGCGCCCTCACCGTCTTTGCCAGCTTCTTCTTCTACTTCCTGTTGCCCGACTTCCCCGAGGAGGCCAAATGGCTCTCCAACGAGGAGAGGACTTATATCACCACGCGACTCCAGGCGGATCAGGGCAGCGGCTCTGGCGTGGAGAAGAAGACAACGTTCGGCGACGCTCTCAAGGTCCTCAAGGACTACAAGATCATCATCGGCGGATTCATGTACTTTGGTCTCATCGTGCCCGCCTATGGCTACGCCTACTTCGCCCCGGGTATCATCAAGACCTTCGGCTACAGCCCGATCCAGACGCAGCTTCACAGTGTTCCTCCGTGGGCTGTCGCCTTTGGATTCTCCATGGCAATCGCATTCATGTCGGACAAGGTCCGCCATCGAGCTGCTTTTGCGATCTTTGCCATCCTCGTCGCCATCGCCGGCTTCGCCATTCTGCTTTCAGTCCACGACAACTCAAACGTCCAGTATGCCGCGCTGTTCTTGGTCGCCATGGGTGCGTACACCGCCATGCCCATCGTCGTGTGCTGGTTCAACATGAACCTGGGTGGACACACGCGACGATCTGTGGGGTCGGCCTGGCAAGTCGGGTTCGGTAATATTGGTGGTATCATCGCTGTCTTTGCCTTCTTGAAGAAGGATGGGCCCAAGTTTATCCCTGGGTACTCTATCAGCATCGCCTTTACAATCGTGTCTATCATCTCGTGTATCATCTACGCCACGGTATGCTGGTTGAGCAACAAGAAGAGAGACGAGAACCCGGTCCAGCGGGAGCTAACCGAGGAGGAGAAGACGGAGCTCGGCGACCACGCGCCCAATTACAGATATCTCCTGTAATGGGCATTGAGGTCTTGCTGGTATCTTGGAATATAGCAGCCTCTATTTAAGTAATAATCTCTATGAATTGATGAGAATCAAGACGTTCCCGCACATTTCTTGGCACAGACTTCCTCCCTTGTACTTTGTCGTGAACTATCACCGAGTAGCCGCCGAGTCCCTGTTGATCAGTTGCTTAAACAAGCTCAAAAACTAAAACATCTTGCGCACAAGCCAATCAATTGTTTTCTGAGGACTTGATCTTGCGTCCCGTTTCGCCGAGCACGTCTCATTGCAATCCACCATTCAGCTCGTAAAACCCCAAGTGCTCCACCGCTAAACTAATCCGTCGCATTGGCTCTGCCAAGTGCGCTTCCCGGCCCCTGTCAAGGCTCCGCTAGAATGGGACTGTCTCTCGTCTTAAGACCTGTCTAATGAGCGGCGATGCAGGAACGAGATTGGACTTTGCAGGGGCTAGAGATAACAACTGGGCCGGGCTCCGTCATACCACTCCCACAACGTTCGTCCCATGCTGTCAAGCGATTGCTTAAAACCCAGGCCGTTCCCAGGGAATCCTGGCGAAGGGGGGATGAAACGAGAACGTGTTTCTGCTTGACGGAGGAGATCAACAAAGACGCTTCGCTTTGTGCGCCCATTATCATCCTCATTGTTTACTTTGCCCGTCAACAGCCATGAAGTGGACGACTACTTTCGCGCTCACCATCGCCGCCGCATCCGAGGGCCAGACTCTGGCTACTCGCGCCTCGGAGTGCAAAGATGTGCACATCTTCCTCGCCAGAGGAAACAACGAGCCCTACCCAGGCCGACAGGGAAAGCTAGCCGGTGCTGTCTGTGCTGGTCTCGACAGCTGCGACTACGAGGACATCAAGTTCAACAACCCCCTCGAAGCTCCGTACTGCGGCTCGGTCTTTGAGGGAGCCAAGAATGGAATCGAGCAGATCACCGCCTACAACAAGCAATGTCCGGACTCGAAGCTGGTAGTCAGTGGCTACTCCCAGGGAGGACACGTCATGGGCGATATCCTCGGCGGTGGTGGAGGCGTGTTTTTCCAGAACTGTGTGCAAAAGCCCAACGAGGGCTTGGATCCCAAGTCTCGGCCTGGTAACAAGAGTAAGTTTGCGCGCCCCGTACCCGCTACGCGAGCGTTCCATGCTGACGAGTCATGTTCACAGTCGTCGCCGCCATGATCTTTGGCGATACCCGCCACACGGCGAGTCAGCCATACAATGAGCTCTCTGGCGCAGGCAAAGACGGTCTCTTCCCCAGGCCAGCCGATCAGCTTGCCAACCTGGACAAATACGGCGATGTCCTGCACAACTACTGCGTCGACACGGACCCCATCTGCGCTCAGGGCGACGACGTCGACACGCACCTCAATTACTTTGACGTGTTTTCCGATGAGGTTGCTGGATGGGTGCACGACCGGGTGGAGGCTGCTCAAGACGATGATAAGTCGAGCTCGTCGTCGACATCTAAGACGAGCACCAAGACCACAAAGACATCAACGACGGCGACCACAGACGCTAAGACTACTACTGAGAAATCAACAAAGACCTCAAAAAGCACAAAGACCACCGCGAGTGAGACTGAGGACGAGGAAACTACTTCCGCTACCGCAGAGTCTACGGCCGCTTCCGAGACAGAAGCGTCCACATCGGAGGATGTCAGCAATACCTCGACAACGGGAGCCTCTAGCACCGAGTCCACAACTGCCGCCGAGGCATCATCTACTGGCAACGGAGCTGGTTCAACAAGTGGACATGTCGGGGGCGTAATGATGGCTCTTGCGCTCATGGTGGCCATCTGAGGCGAATCCTGGATAGGACATGATCGTTTACGCAAGATGAAGGCTTCATGAGTTAGAACTAATAGTAATGAATATAATCTTCAAAGGGAGGACATTTATGACATTTAATTACTGAACAAAATGAACTCGGCAGGGCTTGGAGAAGCGGGCGGCAACAATGACATTGAACGTACTGATGTGTAAACTAGTCTAACTAATCGATCGCTTTATTTGGACTAAAAGAACACTTGCTCAGATATTACAGAGGGGAAAAGGAACTCGATTCGTGAAAGACAGTCGTCGATAATACGACTCGCTTTTTTTAAGCTCAACTTCTCATTAATCCTCCGGCTCAGCCACGTTCGGCGCAGGCCTACCTTCAACAGATGGAGTTGTAGACTTGAATGCCAAGAAAGAAAACCCGCTCGTTCCTATTGTACTACGATAAGGCTCTCGGCTCTAGAGATTGCTTGTGTCTTTTGATGCGATTTAGCGTGCACTTGCTAAGCCACTTCCAATATTTGGCGCTGCTGACCGCGCATAACTGCAGAGTTCCAAAATCTCCCCGATGGCTTCTCACTTCTTTCTACCCTATCAGTGATCAAGAGTCTCATGCGAGGGAGTCTCAGGCTTTGAGACCCCCCATCACATACTGCATTTAACATGCATCTGCCAAGCCACCTCGGCTTTCAGCGCTGCAGACCGTGCATGACTGGAGTTGAAGCCGCCGAAAACTCACAGATCACTATTCACTTCCACCCTGTCCACGAGAAGAAGCTCGTGTTCGGGAGTTCTAGACTCGATCCCTGATGTCTGTATCACCAGGATAAGGCTCTGCTGTGGAGTGTTTCCCGCGTGTGCTGCATGGCTTGCATCTGCCAAGCTACTTCGTATTCCGCGCTGTTAATGTCTACTATGATATGAAGGTAGAGGGCATCTCGAATGGTACGCACAACCTCGAGGGAAGCTGAGGGCAGTGTTTAAGACCCGTCAAAACCAATGTTATCCTGGCCGACATTATACTTGTCCTCGTTCTTTAATTACTTAAGGCTGTATTATTGCTTGAGAGGCGTGGGCCGCCAGCCATTCTGAAATCGGGCTCTGGCACGCTTGGGTCAATGTGCATTGCCACCCCTGCTAGTGCACCTGCTTGTCTATCCCAATATGCAAGCCATTGAGCAAAAATGTAGTAAAGGTTCTCCGTTGAGGGTGTTGGCGATACCGAAGGCCTAAGGGGTTGCAGAGTCTCCGTGAATAAGAAGCCACGATGCCACATTCGACAGCTCAAATCGTGGATGTTCCCTTTCTGTTTCTGTCAAGGAGTGCGTAACATGCCGTCTTATCCTTCGCTTTGTGTTCTCTTCTGGACAGCTGCGGTCCAGCTAGCTACTGGAACCGCATTGTCTCGGCCACGCCCTGCTCTCGACGTCCGCAATGCCCCTGGCCTTTCACAAGATGACGCCTGGACAGCAGTCCAAATGTCCCTCATAACGCTCAAGTTAGACGCAAGACGGGAGCAAGGAACCAAGAGTGTCGTGCTCGATCGCTCTTGGCAAGATGTCATACTTGCCGAATACGACGAGTGGGTTTGTCGCTTTGTCGATGCTCTCGGGATCGTGATGTACGATGCTGATCGTGCTAATCATTTTAATCAGGCTAGAAGACTACAACTACGATGCGAACGATAGAATATCTGATTTGACTGCTGGCGTAAAGATTGTATGCAACGAATGCTACATCAAAGGCGTGGCTAGCACAAAGTTGCTGTACGATCCTGCCGCCTTCAGCATCGCCAAGATGATCAATGAGACAAAGGAAGAATTCAAGGATCAATTTAGGAACTTCACCGAAGCAGCTTTAGATTTCGCTGAGGATAACCGGGACCGCGATTCCGACGCTGGTCCCCAATCATTTAACTACAACTTCAACATTGACCTTGAGGAAGTCCCGAAATTTGGCCTTCAGTTTCAGTTCGACGGCTTCGAAATTTACATGCTTATTGACTTGGAACTTTCCGGAGGAGCAACTTACTTCTTGCCGTTACATTCGAAGAGTGTCGAATACGACAAGACGGTGAAGATTGGAGTCAAATTCTCATTTGACCTCGTCCTCAGTGTCGAAGAGGATATTTTCATTACCTCAGGGTTCCACCTGAGACTCGACGATGGCTTTCTTTTCAAACTCAATCTGTTTGCCGAGAGCGTCAAAGAAGTTGGCTGGTAGGTAGACTCCGGCTTCTGAAACGTCTGCCGAGTACTGTACTTACTTGTGTTTCGGCTTGCAGGAGTAATGGCCAATTTGAGTTCCTCCCTATAACAGTCGAATTCGAAGGAGTCGTCCTGAGAGCCATTCTCCGTATTGGAGCGACAGCTAGCTTCGAAGTCGATTTGGACGGTTATGGAGCGCGAGCGGAAAAGGCGAACGCCAGTGTGGGATTTGCAGTCTCCGTCTACGCAAACGTCGCCGACCTCGTCACGGAGATATTGCGTCCGGACTCTAAAGACAAAAAGTGTATGTTCCGGGCCGCTGAGACATACCATTTGGTGGTAGGGGCCGCATCAGGGCTCCACGCAGCTATCGGCGACTCTGCCTGGGGACCAGTGGTCGAAACTGATATCACGCTCTATCATACGGCTTTTGCCGAGGTCTGTGTTCCCTGGATCGGGACGGACGAGACTTCGTCAGCGATGGATACCTTCCCAACTGAAGCCATTGAGGCTACATCCTATGACTGGGACGATGAAATGGCGGGGGTCACGATCAAAGCGACATCGACCTTCCGTATCATACGATGCAGGTCCGCAGGGCGCATTAACTGCCCCGCATCCGATCATCAAACGATAGACATGGAGACAACGATCACGAAGGTGGTTCCCAAAGACTCGGAGAAGACTGAAACAGCGGCACTGGGCGAAGGCACAGTAACTAAGACGATTCCCTTCGGGTCAGGAGCCAAGAGACTCGAGGCAACTTCAGGACCTCCCAAGCCTTTCCCCATACCGGGTGATCAGAAGTGGATTGAGGAAGAAAGTAATGGAGTGGCAAACCGTGTCATTCTGGGTGTTAGTGTTGCTTTTGGAGTCCCTGTCTTTCTGGGGATTTGTGTTGCTGCTTTGTAAGTCGACCACGAGACTCCCACTCTTCTCTACAAGTATGCCTTGCTCAAGCCTTGCTAACGTAGCTTGCACAACACAGCTTTCTATTCAGGCGTAGATGTTCTCCAGTCCCGAGAAGGCCAAACACTCTTCAAATACAGCAGCCCTTTTTGTCAGATTCCAAGGCGGCTGGGCCGACGGTGGCGCAGGAACAGTCTCCTATGTATGCGCGGACTACTGAATAAGCAGAAGGGGAGCTGAGCAGCGAGCGGAGGACGGCGTTTTTGGGTGTCGATAAAGCAAAACATGGTCTATCGATGAAACAGGTTACAGTCTGTGGTAGCGACAAAGGGTTCAGCTTCAGTTAAGTTCTCAGTAGCAACCTCCTTCAAGTTCATTTCTCCCACTTCCACTACCTACAGATCGGTCGCAGCCTTCGCTGGTTCGGCCAGGATTTCGTCTTAGGCATTGCTTTGAGATACACATAGAACTAATTCAATCCACTAAACAATCTCAAATATCCCGATAATACAAAAGAAGCCTGATTTCTCAAGGGAAGGCGTCAACCACATGAACCACGTCGCAGTCTCAACATCTCACTAATACACCAACCACCTTTGATTCGCAGTATGAACAACATCGAGTCCATTCTTTGACCTCTCACGAGGGTTGCGCTTCCACAAAATACAATCCTTCACGTCATTCTGGATCGCCCACGTCTTCGGGGGAAGATATCTCCCTCCCCCAAGACTCTTGTCCAGTATGCTGCCACACCATTTGCTAAAGGCAGGCAGCTCGAGGCCAAAGCCGCTATTCAAGAGCTCGTGAAGATTCTTAAACTCAGCTTCTGGCTTAGTCCAGCCCTGAAGTTGGTGATGTGCGGCTTTCAACAACTCGAAATGCAGGCGCGCTTCAGATTGTAGACGTTGGCGATCGGGATGGGCCTCATCAAACTCGTCTCCATTACAGCACGAGCCCATCTCTCGAAGGACAGACTCGTGGATTGACATTGCGCTGGCGGTGAAACCCCCAGAGATGTAGATGCTGGCAAGGAGACGCGAGAACTTTAGAGTCTCAACGTCAAGCCGGCCTCTACTGCGGCGCAAGTTGTAGCACAGCAATTCAGCAGTGTCGATGGCTTCAGACACACAGCCATTTGCGTATTGAGCATGCACCAGCAGCTTTCCGATATCCAGGACTGTAGTAGGAGACCAGCCACCTGACCTCTGCATCGTCTCCCGTGCGCGCCAGAGGCGAGCCAGCAGATGTTCGAGTTCGTGGAAGTTCTGCTGAGCACCGAGCAGACGGATGAGGCCGGCGATGTCCCCAAAGCGCAGGCTGATAAAGTCAATATTGGCTGCACTGAAAGCAGCCAGTACCTCCGTCATTATTTCGCGCGAAGTCGTCAGCACAGCGTTTCGGATGCTCTCGTCCTTGGGGCCAGATGGGTGCGGCACGTCGATGCCCGCAAGAAACTCGGCAAGCTTGTAACCGTACTGGATACAGCTAGGACGGTGATACAATTTCTGGCTCTTGGCGAAGTGGAATATGCAGTGCCCAAGCTGGTGAGCGCATTGCCAGTCGCCCGCCTCGATGAACGCCTTGACCTTGGCAGTACCAGCTTTGATCGCAAGAAGAGTGAAGTCGATCTTGGCAGTGCTGCGGTCCTTTCCAAGCTCTGACAGGAGAGCAAGATAAAAGACGTGCAGGCTGTTGTCGCTAACACCCTGAAAAGAAGTAGCCCAATGCGACTTGAACAGCTGGAACAGCTTCTTGTCGAGGACGACTAGGAATTGGGTGCGTCGATGTTCTTCCCAAAAGCAGCGAAGTTTTGCACCGCACTCGAGAACAATTTCGAGCTTATCTTCATGTTCGATGACACGAGAGTACTCCTCATACAGCAGTGATTCGAAGATCGTGGTTGTCATTATCTCCGAGTATGTGGTCGGGCAGTCCTTGCCAAAGAGGCCATGCTCGAAAGCACTCAGAAAAACGAAGACCAGCTTGCTCACATGGACATCCAGCTTGAGCGTCACTTCTTTGCAGGGCATCGTCTCTCTGAATATTATGAGATGTCGCAGCTGATGAAGAAGTTCGTGACCCTCTTTGACGAGATTGGCACTGACGTAGATGGACGCTAGGGTGGTGGCGGCCTCGAACAGAGTTGTGGTTATCGCCAGGGACGTGATGATCTCAATCACAGAAACTTGCAGAAGCTTGATCATCTTCAGATGAGTTTCCTTGGTGTTGCATTTGTGGTATAGCAAAATAATGTGCCGAAGCTGCTGAAGCGTCTCCTCGTGCCAGCACCCAAGCGTGATTCTGAGGTGCTCGTAGGTCTCAATGCAGATCTGGATGGCCCTATCCAGAGGAATCTTCGTGGTCGAACCACCCTTGCCGGAAGTGATGATTGTCACATACAACGTTGAGAGGCGCTTCTTGACCGTGTGCACAGTGGTCTCAGTGACGGTGGTAGTGGTAGTCTTCGTCGTGGTGGTCTTCTTGATAACCTCCTCGTAGATAGTGATGGCTTCGTGTTCATGCTTCTCGTGCTTTTCGCACATCTTGGCCAGTGCAAGCAAAGCCAGAATAAAGGCATGAGATTCACCACCACAGACCTTTCTGATGACCTCCTTGTACTCGACTGAGATCTTGTAGAGCACTGAGATCTCGACCTTGACGTGGGCCTCGAGCACATAGATGTACTTTTCGTAAACCTCACAGATGACCTCGCCGCTCAAGTCGTAATCTTCATGATGGTGACAAACAGTTTCCCACATGAGTCCACAGATCTCGCGCAGCTCAGTCCACATCTTGCGGTGACGGTAGTGGCGGCACAGGAACAGGGCAGCCTCAACGGCGTCGTGATGACAATACTTGATGCCCCTGTTCAGAGTATCGACGATCTCGGTATAATAAGTGCAGACATCTTTGTGGCCGATTAGCTTGCAGTGGCGGGCCAATTGGTAAAGGGTTCTGATAGTCAGCCGATGGGTATGTCCTAGGTGCTTCTTGTACCGGCCAAGGATCTCGATATAGATCCCAATCACCCTCTCGTGGCGGTGGTGCTCTTCATAGAACTCGATGAGACATGTGAGTGACTCGCAAAGCAACTCGTCTTCCAAAGCCAGCGAAGTCAGGCAGGCGTAGTAGACACGCAGATGAACTTGCTCAGCCATCTCATAGAAGCCTTGGTGGTGGTAGCACTGCGCAAGGCGACGCGCCACAAGGATACATTCTTTGACTGAGTGTTCGCATAGAGCTATCTTGACATCCGTGCTCAGAATTGCTTTCCAAGTGATCTCGAGAGTGCGCTTGATAATGACTTCGGCCTCTGACCACTTGTGGTGCTCAAAATAAAGACCGATCAAAGCCATACAGGCAGAGAAGAAGCCATGGTCAGCCTTGGTCTTCTTGCAGCGATGGTAGTGTGTCTCGTATATTTCCTTGACAATGGTCTCGGTCACTTCAGTGGTCGTAGTCGTAGTCCTCGTTGTCGTGGCTGTTGTCTCGACCACTTCCTCCACAACTTCGGTGATGAGGACTGTGGTGCGTTGCGCTTCCTCGTCTTCGCCTCTGTCACAGTCCTTGAACCAGCCCCAGACCTTGGTCAATACGCGAATCACAATGCTGTGCAGGCCAAAGGTGCGGCAGACGGTTCCGAGCTCTCGGACCCAGATGATGAGAGCCTCGGTTTCGCAGTGGTGATGTTCATACTCGGCCCAGAGGCAGATGAGAATGTTCGTCGCCTCATCGCGACGCTTCATCTCCCGGAGGAACCAAACATACTCGAGGGCAATCTGGATTTTGGCAATGTGTACCTCAACGCTGACGCTGCCTCGGCAGATAATCGAGATGCGGCGCCAGAGGCTGATGTACAACCTCTCGGCGAGATAAAACTTGCCGCAGGCCACATAAGATTTGGCCAACTTGATCATCATGGCGATGCAAAGGTGGTCGTGAATCTCGAGTTCTTCGCTTGTCTCAAAGATGAACTCCTCAAGCTCACCAATGCCCCCTGCATCCCCTTCACCCTTGAGCACAACATCTAGTGTCCCGAAGAAGCCACCAATGCGTCCAGCCTCAGGGGACCTTTTGCCGAAACGAATAACGATGATTTCGTATAGCTCTTTGTATACAACGGTCGCACGCCATTCTTCCTTGATGTCGATGTAGAGCTTGGCAAGCTTCTCGTACCAGCAGATGACCTCGTCACTAGACCGGCCATGCTTGTGTTCGCAAATCTCGATCCAAACCCGAATCATCTCCTCGCGATAAGTGACGATCTCGGTTCTCTTGGTAATGACGATGGTTTCTGTGCAGGTCAACAACATCTGAGTGCATGCGCCGACAACCACGCTCGTCTTGGACAATATGATCTCTCCCAGTTTGGCGGCTCGGTAGAAGTATCGCCCTCCACGAGTCGAAGCCTCCGAAGAATTCGAAAACTTGATATGAACATGGCCCAAGGTGATGAGATTCTGCAACACTGTGACATGCTCTTTTCCGAAGCAAGCCTCGCGAATGTGGAGGGTAAGTTCATGAAGTCCAACAATATCCTGGTGAGAATGATGTCTGCGCCAGCAGGGGCGCTCTAGTAGAGCAAACATTACAGATTCAGGGAAGATGTCACCAAAACCCTTGGGTAAAGAGATCTCTCCGTTCGAGGCGACGCATCCAGCATGCTTGAAGTGTACGACCCAGTTCCGCATCACATAGCCCATCAAGTAGTGTCTATGGAGCACGGTCTGGACGACCGAGTCATCCAACTCGTCAGTCAACAACTCTTGATTGTTATCAAGATTCAGCCGTGCGTAAAGAAGCATCCGAAGAGTCAGCTGCAGATGGGCATCTTTGGCTGAGAGCAGAGACTTCCCGAGTAAAGTCTTCAAGTATCCGCGAACGCCAGAGCTTCGGAAGTGGAGTCGGCCGCTGCGGATGATGATGAAATCACTGCAGTGCTCAGAGACGAACTTGGAGACATTGACCGCAGTAGCAGCCATGGATCGCTTGTTGAGGTCAGTGGCGAGGAGCTCAGCAATCTCCTGAATGGTGAAGGGCGTCTCCGTAACAAGCATGCAAGACAGCAGATGCTGTAGCATCTCGTTCTGTCTCAAGCTCAGCCGATCGACGGCGGCGGACAACAAATCGGAGATCTTGATGCTCATGGTGTTGCCGGTAGTGAGGAATGAAGCGCAAGACTTTTCTTGGATCAGAAGACGACCAGCGTAAAACGCCCAAAGGAAGTTCCCTTTGGCTTTACTCGTCAAGCTAGCCACCAGTTGCTCGCGATCTCGCGCATCCAAGTCATGATAATGGGAGTTCTTGGACAAAGTCTGCTTGAGATGGGCGCTGATGTCCTCTTGAATCTCTTTGTGGGTGATCTTGACTTGCTTACAACCGTCGTTCAGAGCATCAACAGGGCGTGAAAAGTTGATGACATGAGTGCATGAAAGGTCAGCAACGCATTGTTGAAGAGCTTTGTGGAAGGCAACCGCGCTCTTATTTCCGCCGGTCATCTCGTCGCAACCATCGGTCAAGAGCACAAAGGAAGCATCTTCACGCTCAGCAGCATGTAGGCCAGTGCGCAGAGTGTCCCAAAGGCTTGCCTCGAGGTTGCTAGAGTTGGAAGTCTGAGAGTAGACCTCAAACACTTGAACCAGATGCTCATAGAGAGCGACATCGCCAACACTGCGCTCAAGCAGCTGGAAACAAAAGCTTTTGACACAAGCAAGCGAGGTCGCTTCGCTTGGCGAGTCCCAAGGGAAGCTGTACGACAAAGTAGAGTAAGATTTGTGCTCGAGCGGACGAGTGAGCCTCTCTTGAACCCACTCGGCGAGCACAGTTTTACCACAGCCACGGTCGCCGTTAATGGTAAGGAACTTCTGGTCGCTGGCGAGGAAGTGCGACAATTCTCCCTTGATCCAGTTGCAGGAATCCACAGATCGGTCAAGGTGCTCGTATACTTCATCGTAAACAGTGTTCCTAAGGGGAGGTCCAGCCGAAGGCTGGAGGCTACGACGAACGGACTCAAGACTGATTGAGAGCTTCTCATTGCCGAGTCTGTGTTTCCACACCTGGTCGTAGAGAGCCTCTTTGGACTGGCCAATGCCGTCGATCTGCTTGCCAAAGGCGGCGTCGAAGCTGATTGTAACGCTTGCGCCGGCTTTGAGACCACTGATCCTCTGTCTGTAGTGGCTGGCAATATGGCCGACAAGGGAAACAAGGTCGCAAAAGAGGTGAGCAGCTGCCTCTTTGATCGTAGGCGGCATGTACTCCAACCCGCGAATGCGAGAGACGTTAGAGAGGAGCATCGCCAGCTCATACAAGGCAACGAAAGTAGGCACTAGGGCCTGGGCTTGGTTGTGGCCGATCTAAAAACAATCATTAGCAATGAGTTTATTCACTCCAGCGGCTGTTGGTTTTTGGAAAGACAAACCTCGAGAAGAACCTGGCAGCTGGCTAATGCCGCAGAGGCCGAGGTATGGCCACCGTTGGCGAAAGACTCGATCTTCTCGCCAAAGGTAGATACCTGAAGGCCAAAGAATTGCGCGGTGCTGAGCACACGATCCCAGTCGCTACCTCTCCGAGGCATATGGACGAGTCTTTCATCTGAGATGCTTTGAAGGTAGCCCCTGAGGGTCATCTCGTTGACAAAAGCCTCATCATAGTCGTCAAGTTTGACTATCAAGTTCTTGACAGTCTTGGTGACCGCAGTCGGCCTATCAAAGTGGTGAAGCCTCGTGACTGTAGAACTGGCAGTTTTAGTTGCACCATTGACTGTAGTTGCCGTCTTGCTCGTGGTAAGAGTTTCGTTTGGGACTTCAACATCTGCTTGTTCGGAACGCTCGGACACAACGGTGGTCCTTTCGCTCTCATTGTCAGAGTGTTCCAGCTCAACAACGGCCACCTCAGTGTTCACGTCATGCTTATCCTTCCCTCGAGAGGTCAGGGAGTCTTTGATACCCTGCCGAAGAGTGTCCATGGTGGAGCGATTTGGAGAAGCGTGTTCTTGGGCGTCGGCCCGCAAAGAGGAAGAAGACGAAGTCTTGTGTTTTCTTCTGACTAAAACGAACAGCGTTAGAGGATGACTTGAGACAGATATAACAGTGGACAGGGGCCGAAGAAGAGTCAGGGAAAGGTCGAAGAGTTATGGCGGAGTGGCAAAACTATAGTTCTGAAATCGTACCGTCAAAGGTTTTCCGCAACCCCAACATGCTCGAATGAATCTTGTATGACAGGGAGTGTATGGAACAAAAGGTTCTCTGCACTGCAGTTTGACTCGAATATGGGAGGAGAGGCCGTGGTTTTTATACCAAAATTCCATCTTCCTCGCCCAAATTGTCCTGGGCTAGCCCCTCAATCGCCGCCTATGAGCTCTCCAGCCCACAAGAAGATACAGACACAGAAGCAGGCCTCAAAATGGCTATCCGGGGTCTAGAATCGAGATGTCGGAACGTATGTCTACCTAAAGCAATTCAGCTCCGGCAACATGGAGAGCTGAAATGCTCGAGAATGTGATAGCGAGGTGCATTTCAGCCACTATCAGAACTCGTTCGGAGCCCGTAGGCGCCCATACTGTGATACTCATGCTACGTGCGAGTTCAGTGGCTGAGCTGAAGTCCGGAAGCCTCAAGAGCTGGTGGTTGTCGAGGGGTCTCGATGGAGAAGTATTGGAATTGATGGCCCCCCTGCTGATAACCCCGGATTCCAACGGCAATTGAGCTGGTTGGACGGGCTGGGCCGTCGCTGACGGGCCTCCGCACCAACCAGAATGTACCGCTGAACCGGGTAAGCCATGTGCTTGGGAGAGACAGCGTTTATGAAAAGAGTAGTGCATGTCCGAGAGACGGCGTTTCCGAAAGCAGTTTTGCCTCTGCCGCGTGGTGATTGTGGCTGGCTGGACGCCGGAGTCAAGGTTGAGGGGAAGCTGTGCACTTCCGTGAGAAGTGACAGCTACCTATTAGCCGCTGTGGCAGCAACTATACGGAGCACTATTGAGAGCCAAGTTAACCCAAATAGCGTTGTTACACTGAGACATCTATTGAATACAGTAAGTGAGAACTGTAAGAATAAGAACCTAGCTAGCCACTTTTCTGCGTCTCTCACAGCACCTTTGGCGTTAAGCATGGGGTACGTCCACAGTGCGCTACCTATGTACTCCCAGGCTAAGTATGAGAACAATAAGTGGACGAGTAGATCCAATAGCAAGCGAAGTCTGGTCTTACCAAAGTTGCCTTGGCTACGGGCACATCTGATAGAGACCTATACAAGCTCTTGGGGTGATCAGAATGCGCAGCCTTCAGTCTCTTGCGGCATTGATATAATGTGTAATGCAGTCGTGTAAGTCAGTCTAGTCGAAGTCCTTTTGCTCAAAAATCGCAAAGTTTCATATGTGCAGAAGGAAGACTGCGAGTTAGACTTGAGCTCACTGCTGAACATTATGCCCGCTCCCAGGGATTTCTTTATAGATGAACTTGACGGAAGTCCTGTCCGCGGTTTAGAGAAAGCAGAGGCCTGGAGGCATAACTCGGCTGCCGAAGAGCCGGCTTTGAAGTGAAGCTAGACTCATTCTGGGGCAATGGTACTTACCCCTCTACCGCAACTCCGCGACTCGGGATCATGCAGCGAAGGCGCGCCCTTCAATCCTGGAAAACCTCCACTCTGCCCCACCAAGACGTCAAACAAATGCAGATAAACCGACCGATTGTCTCTCTTGAACATATTGGACTCTGATCTTTAGAGGGTATCTCGGTTGTTTATACAAAAAGGTCTTCTATCTTACATACAATGGCTACGATTCGACATGCGCGCCGGGAGGGTGAGCTACAACTCTGCTGGCGTTTTGTTGGTCGCTGTCCAGAAGCTGACGTGGGCTCCTCATAGATGCCCCCGTGATTCTCCAGCTCATCCAAGAGCTCGCCGACTACGAGCGCGAATCCGATGCCAACAAGGCCACCGTCGAGAGCATCCAGGCGACAGTTGCCTTTGCGCCGTCCGACTCGCCCGACGCCGACACCTCACCCATCCCCAATACAGAATCAACCTCCCCAACGAAGCCCGCTCGATGCCTGCTCCTCATCTCTCCCGAGGGCGTCGCTGTAGGCATGGCGCTGTACTTCTACAACTATAGCACGTGGCGCTCGTGCGCGGGCATCTATCTCGAGGATCTGTATGTGCGGGAGTCGGAACGCGGCAGGGGGTATGGCAAGAAGCTGCTGAGCACCTTGGCAAAGCAAGTGGTGGCCATCAAGGGAGCTCGGCTTGAGTGGGCGGTGCTCAAGTGGAACGAACCCAGCATCAAGTTCTATGAGAGCATCGGCGCCAGTGCCATGAACGACTGGGTCGGCATGCGCGTTGATGGCGATGGCCTCAACACGCTGGCCAACCTGACAGACTGATGAATTGGTTTCGCGCGGGAGAGGAGAAGTCGGCCAGGCTCTTGCATCTAGATATCTTCTGCACAAGCACATATTGCGTTGTTAAGTAGACGACCTGCGGCTAGAAGGCTTCTTCGCCACATCACCATCAAACCCTTCGAAGATCTCAAGCTGCGCATCCGTCGCATCAACTAGAGGAGACTTCGTAGGGCCCCAAGAAAATTCATGTTTTAGCGATTTCGGGTCTTCTTCCATCTTTGGCGTGATTATCCATGTTCGATGATAGGCTCGGCGGAACCATCGTGGCGAGATGTCCCTCTGTTTGCGATTGCCCTCGTAGGGCTGCTTGGCATTTTCCTCTGGCGTATGAGCAAGCTTCTTTGGCATCTTGCGCTCGACAAGTGCAGTGGGCTTGCTGGCATAAGCTTCCCAATTCCAGCCCGAAGAAGGCTGCTCCTGCTCAGTAGCAGGCGTGGGCTTCGCGGCCGGTCGCCTATCTGGGATCTTCCATTCATCCATGTTCTGTGCACCCTCGCTCAAGCGGCCAAGCAGATCCCATTCGCCCGTATTGAGGGGGACCATGGCTTTAGAGATATTACGCTTCCAGAACAACGCCCTCTTGGCCCGGACAAGGTTCTCGGCAGGTGGCTTTCCCCAAATGTTGACCTTGGGAACGTTTATATCTTCGAATAGAGCTTTGATGTTGCGCTTGGGCCAGCTAATGCTTGATTCTCGTTGCAATGTCCTCTGAGATTGAAGGAGCCCCCTCAGTTTCGGCAAGTCCCATTTGTCGTAGAAGTCGTTTCTGGTGTGCGAGGGCGGGTTTTTGTTCCGGCCAATGGAAGTAGAAGCTCCATCGTTTTTGCTCACGGCTTCATCGAGGGGCTGATTTGGCGAGGCTTGGCTGTCATGGTTCGAAGTTGGGATCGGGGGGCTGACAGTCTTGTCGGTGATTTCGGCCGAGCTATCCCTAACATCGGCACCTTCGATAAGAGCCTCAAGAGCATCCGAATCGCTGGGACCTTGGGCGCGAACAAAATCCGTGATAAGACTTCGTCTTCGGGGGCCTATTCTTCCAAAACCCTTCCGAATAAGCCTTTCCATACAAGTCTGGTCGCCGCTGTTGGCCGCTGCTAAAGTGCGCAGCGCATTGTTGGCTTTGGCACGGTGCTTCTTAAACAAGGGATCTTTGAAGCGGTGCGTCCGGAAACGAGTGCGAATGACTGAAGTGACTGAAGATCGAAAGGCGGGAGGGAGATAGGAGGATTCGCGGAGGAGATTTCGGTACAAATGGAGTGGAGGCAGGAAGTCGGGAATGGCTGTATGCGGACGAGGCATTGTGGGCGATATCAAAGAGGTTTAACCGAAGAAATGATTGACAGAGGCGCAAGACCCCGAAAGAAGGGTGGAAACGCAGAAATAGAAAGTGAAGTGGC
Source organism: Fusarium devonianum (assembly GCA_017140155.1). Classification (NCBI taxonomy): domain Eukaryota; kingdom Fungi; phylum Ascomycota; class Sordariomycetes; order Hypocreales; family Nectriaceae; genus Fusarium; species Fusarium devonianum. The sequence goes on along the minus strand of JADBHU010000047.1, from coordinate 532 downwards.
TGATATGCTGATGTTGAGACTCGGTTGAGCTATGATTTCTGAAGCTTGTTGGCGATTTTTCGATATCGGTCGGAGCTCGAGCGGCAAAAGTCCGGCAGCTCCAGTCCGAGTGTCCATCATGGGCACAGGCCAATCTTTCGAGGTTGTCATGAGAACAAAATTATGAGGTAGAGACTGATGGCGAAAGATATGCTCAAATCTGGAGTTCATTGAGTGTATGAACTGGATGCAGTAGGAATTCAGCTCTCGTTCACGTTGGGCACAAGAAACCATAGATCACACATGCGTCATTGAGCACCTACACTATCCTTTGGCAGCATTGACACAGCAGCTTACATAGAATGTTCTCAGGTGGTTGCACCTACATATGGCTTTTCATGAGAATATTGCGTAGCAAAAGAATAATAACATGATAGCGCAGGTTGCACCATTTTAACATAACGTGGTTCCTAGCACGCGGGTTAAGAAAAAAAAGAGACATAGCATAACGTGGGGCACCCCCTAGTCGGCCACCCCCCCTAGTCGGCCACCC